>CM062818.1:479450814-479638038 GCA_031772625.1 Pinus tabuliformis | reverse complement strand
TCTCTTGTTGTGAAATCCACAGAGAAAAGAAATTCTGAGGCAGATATTCTGTCTAAGGATAGCACTAGACAACAATTACACAATGGCAATTCACTAAACATCTAGATGGGGCGACACAACACTTCCAACACCTTCACTTAAGTCTAATGGCCTTTACTGAACACTTTACTATTACAACACCAGTTTTTTGGACTACTTTTTGTTGAACATGATATCTATATGGATCAGCTCTCTATTTTTGTGTATATATTACAAGCCTATGACAACAGATATTTAAAAGCTGCAAAACTTTATTTTTTGATGATTATGGCATAAAAATCCTATCTCGGTTTCAAGATGACACGTTTTATTTTATTCATGGTCTCAAGATTGGTTTATCTGCAGCTCGCTTATTTTCTTGCTTATACTGGTCCTTTGGGACAAGCAGTTGAATGCACTGATGCATGTAACTTTTTATTTAATAGAAAGTTGTGATTTTTTCTTCTGGAAAAGAAAAAAGAGATAAAAATTAAAATTAAAATGGCTACAAAATTAAGAATAATGTTTCTTTTCAAAAGAGTGTCAAAGAATAATCAAATATGAGACTTTGCTTTTTTACCAACGATTAAGGTTTTCGTGTTAAGAGAAAAATATTCTTAGAGTGATTGGATCTTGAAAGTATTCAACTTTCAAAATTATATTTTAATCATTGCAAAGTTTTAAAAGGCTGAGCTATGCAGGAGATTGGAGAACACATACCTATTATGCGAGATTCTAGGTCGTCTTATCTACCATCATGGGATTAGATAGAATCAGGTTTCAATTATGGATGGAGATAAATCAATTCATGTTACAATCACTACGTGAAACCAAATTGTTACTGGAGGATTTTTTTTTTTCAAAACAAATAGATTGAAGATTTAATTTATTTTTAAATTAAAGTGTATAATAATGAAAAACATGTTAAAAGGATTTTATTTTAAATATTGGGAGACAATTGAGATTAGCTAATAAATGTTTCCCTTTTCATATATTTATTTCATGCTAATATAATTAATATATATATATATATATGAGTTGGTAACTATTCTTGGCTTTTATTTTGTAAGGTGAGGTGATTAATGTAGGAATTTACAGGGTAAGTTCCTCAGAAAGAACACCAAAAGGACACTGCTCACAACCAGATCTCAAATCAATACACCAGTATTTTTGACGTGGTTAAAACCCTCAAAGTACAAGGAGGGAAACAGTCCACGGCCTGTCCCAACGTGGGTACTACAGGCAATTTATTAATCAAAGAATGAAAATTTACATAAGCTTCTCTCATGCACGGATTACCCGAACAATGACCCTCCATGCGCTTTAAATAGAACTCATGGACCAATCGGGTGTCAAGCCACGGATCAAGTGTCGGTAATACCGAGGTGAGAGTGAACCGTTGGATCACTACATATCGTGACCGTCGGATTGTAAGTTACAAAATGTACAACGGTAAAGAAAGACACTTTACCTAACTCTATACCTAACTCTATACTAGACCAAGTTGAACTTAACTATATCCTTTTGTCGGAATATCCTAACATCCCCCCTTAAGAACAACTTGGGATAGGATTGAAGGATTTACAAATATGACACAATAGGAGAAGGAAGGAGGCACTAGAGCCTATCCCCCTTAGTGACAACTTCCTGAACTCCAAGCATATATCGAAGTTTAGTGAACTTCGCCTCTGTGAGAGCCTTTGTGAAGATGTCTGCAACCTGATCATCTGTTGAACAATATGCATTTCAAGAACATGGTCATGAATGAGCTTTCTAATGAAGTGCATGTGTAGTTCAATGTGTTTGCTGCGCTGATGCTGGACTGGATCTTTGCATAGCTGAATGGCACTTTGATTATCACACCAAAGTGTGGTAGGATGCTGCTGCTCAAAAGCCAAACTCTGATAGGATCTGACGAAGCCACAAGGCTTCCTTACTAGCTTCCACGGCACCACGATACTCTGCTTCTGCTGACGAAAGAGAAATGGCAGCCTGTTTCTTACAAGCCCATGTATAGGTCCTGAACCAAGAGTGAAGACATAACCGGCAGTAGACCTTCCGATCATCAGGGTCACCAGCCCAATCAGAATCAGTGAAACCAACTAATAGAGGAGTTGCTTTGGCACTGTAATGAATCCCAAACTGTACTGTACGAACATAACGAAGTATTCTTTTAGCTGCTTTCCATGACTTTCACGGGGGTTTTGCATAAAACGAGCAACAAGGCCAACAACAAAGAAAGATCAGGACGAGTATGGGTTAAGTACAAGAGTTTTCTTACAAGTTGACAGTATAAGGTAGCATCAACTTCAGGAGAAGTACAAGAGACTGAAAGTTTGACGCCAGACTGAAAGGGAGAAGGGGCTGGCTTACATTCTTCCATGTGAAAATGACGAAGAATATCACAAGCATACTTGGACTGGGAAAGGGAAATACCCTCCTTGGATTGCAAGACTTGAAGACCGAGAAAATAGTGTAAGTGTCCTAAGTCTGTCATTTCAAATTTCTTTTTGAGGCTAGACTTCACATGGTTTATAAGGTTGGGATCACTACCAGTAAGGATAAGATCATCAACATAAAGAACAAGGATGATAAGAGAGTTGCCCACTTTCTTGGTGTAGACAGTATTGTCAGAATGACACCTAGAAAAGCCAGATTCTAAAAGAAAGCTATCCATTTTGGCATACCAAGCCCGAGGAGCTTGCTTGAGACCATAAAGGGATTTCTTGAGTCGACAAACAAGGCTGGAGTCTGTTTGTATGAAGCCAATGGGTTGTTCCATATAGATTTCTTCCTGCAAGTCCCCATGCAAGAAGGCAGATTTAACATCCATCTGATGGACTTCCCATTTTAAAGAGGCAGCAAGGGAAAGAACAAGGCGGATAGAGTTCATTTTGGCAACAGGGGAGAAGGTTTCAGTGTAGTCAATGCCTTCAACCTGTGAAAAGCCTTAGCAACAAGACGAGCTTTATGTTTATCAATTTTCCCATCTGGTCCATACTTGGTTCTGTGAACCCATTTACATCTTACAAGTTTGCGTCCCTTTGGTAGAGGAACAAGATCCCATGTATCATTTGTCAACAATGAATGATATTCTTCATTCATAGCTGCTTCCCAATGTGGATGGCCTGAAGCTTCTGCAAAAGTGTCAGGATCATGATTTACTGGAGCTTGAGCCAGTAAAGAAGAGGCTCTTTCAAACTGAGAACGTGTACGTCGCTGATCTGTAGGATCACCGGCAAGATCACCTGCTGCATCCCGAGTAGCACGGACCCATCTTGGAAGTTGAGGATCCTGAGAAGGTGGGGGAGGATTATCATCCTCACTTTCATCATCTGAAGAAGAAATGTTGTCAAAAGTAGAAGAGATAGGAAGAGGTGGCACATCCGCCGGACTAGGCTCGCAGGCCGATTTATTTTCATCAAATTTTACATCTCTTCTAATGATAACATTTTTGGACTTAAATGGAATAAGTCTATAACCCTTTTACATCTTCAGAATATCCAACAAAAGTACATTTCTCTCTCTTAGGTTCTAAAGCTTTATGCTTTTCATCTGGAATATGGGCCCATGCTTCACTTCCAAACAACGAAAGTGACTTACATCTGGTTTAATGGAACTCCAAGCTTTTCTGGAGTGATATTCTCTAGAACCTTAGTAGGAGTGCGATTGATTATATAATTTGCACAATTAATTGCTTCGGCCCAAAAACTAAGACTGAGTCCTTTAGATTGCAGCATACAATTAGCCATTTCCTTTAAGGTGCGATTTTTCCTTTCAGCTACACCATTTTGTTGTGGAGTGTATGGAACAGTATGTTGCATTTGAATTCCATTTTCGGTGCAAAAGTTGATGAATGTGTTTTTTAACATATTCTCCACCATTATCAGTTCTTAGCTTAAGAATTTGATGTCCAGATTGTTTTTCAACAAAGGCTTTGAAGGCCAAAAATGTGTTAAATACTTCGCTCTTGAGTTTTAAGAAGTATACCCAAGTGCGTCTGGAGAAATCATCAATGAAAGTTAAGAAGTACTTGCAGCCAGAGAATGAAGCAACAGGAAGAGGACCACATAAATCACTGTGCACAAGCTGTAAAGGGGCTGAGGCGTGCCAAGAGGCACGTTTGTCAAAACTGTCCCGATGATGTTTTCCGAGTACACATTTGGAACAAACACCATCTCTGCAAGATACCATAGGAAGACCTGTCACCATATTTTCTTTACATAGATGCTGAAGGGAGCGATAGTTTAAGTGACCAAATCGCTCATGCCAAAGTTTACTCACTTCATCATTATGAGCAACAAATACTGAGGGAAGATTTGATGACCCAAAGTTGTGAAACTTATACAACCTTGTGGAATCATCAGCAAGACCAGTAGCTAGAATCTGTTTAGGATCTTTTAGATCCTTGATTACAACATCATGAGGTGAAAATTCAACAATTTTACCTTCACCTGAATGAGTTATCTGATAGACAGATAGAAGGTTGCAGGATAAGGTTGGAACACATAATACATCATTAAACTGACCATTGTCTAGATGAACAGTTCCAGTCCCTACAACATTAAGAGATCCATCATCACCAACATATATATTTTTGGTGTTACAATCATTTAAAGAAGAAAACATGGCTTGGTTTTTGGCCATGTGATAAGAGGCTCCAGAATCAATGAGCCACTCATGAGAATGAGAAGAAGAAGAAGATACATTTAATGCATAACCAGACTGAGATGATTGACAACGACATGCAGACAGTGCCATTCCGGAAGTTGAAGTTGAAGTAGGCTCCACATGGATGTTATGTTTCTTCATTGCGGCTTCCAAGGCTTCCATCTTCTTAAAGCATTTAGATTCTAAGTGGCCATCTCGATTACAAAAGTTACAATGTCTATCAGTCTTCTTCCATTTGTTTTTATTGGTCTTATCATTTTGCTGAAATGATCTTTCATTTTGAGGCTGAGTTGGTTTAGGACCATTCTTTTGAGGATATGACTTCTTAGGATTCTTTGAATTTGGTTGCTGCTGGGCGGCTAACGCTTTAGTGGAAGAGTTTCCAAGATTAAGAAGACCAAGCTGTAAGAGTTTTTCTTGTTCTCTTATTAAGGAATCACAAAAGGAGTCAAAGGAAGGGCCTTGTAGTCTTTTCCTTGACAAATGAAAGCTTCCCTTGTAGAATGGAAAGTGGAAACAAATACAGAGTAGGCTGGTCCCAACTTAGTAAGGATGGAATGAATAAGGTTACCATCTTCTTTCTTACTTTAACACCTTCCAAGAGATATCTAAGGGTCTTGAATTTGGACAAGAAATCTTCAATGCAAGAAAAATTATTAGGATCCAAAGTAAGCAACTCATTTTCAAGTTGATGGGCTCTAATTTCATTTTTAATCCCAAAAACTTTAGCGAGTTTTTCTAATGCTTCATGAGGAGTCTCAAGTTCTGCAATGTGGAATCTAAGATCAGGAGAAATAGACATCCCTATCAAACCACGTGCTTGATCTTGTCTATTTTCCCATTTTGCAGCCTTGTCTTCATCTTTTGGTTTCTTCTCTTGGTCTGTGGCTATTCTGAAGAGACCTTTACTTCTAAGTAAATCTTCCATGTAGGCTACCCATTGGAAGTAGTTAGTGCTGTCAAGAATGACTTGGCATGGACTTTCCATTTTTTTTTTTTAAACTGAAGCTGAAGATGCTGAAAGTAAGTGTTCCAATGGATAGATCTCGAAAAAATAGGCGGTTTTAAAAAAAACGGCTCTGAAAAAGGCTTCCGGATGAAGAAGTTATGGCTTTTTGAAAAAAAATTGTTGATGTTGCCGGCAAAGTGCGCGAATGTGCGGGAATGAAAAAATCCGCCCCCACAAAATGGAGACTTGAACCCAAGACCTCTACTCTCTAAAAATAGCTTTGAACCAATTGATCTATACAAAAAATTTGAGAGAGAGAGAGAGAGAGGGGGGGCCTTGGTTTGCGTGCTTGCCTTGAGAAAGCTCTTTTTCCCTACAAAACACAAAACCCAACACGAATATGCAAAGAAAAACGAACCTTGCGGCTCGAAGTTAGCTTTAGCCAAAAAACTAGAAATTTAAAAAAAAAATCTCAAAGTTAGCTTTAGCCGAAAAACTAAATATTTTCTCAATGTTTCTGATTTTCCGAGATCACACTAAGGTGCAGGGAAAAGAGCATACGCATGAGAAAAATCCTTCCTTTCTGTTTCTGATTTGCCCAGATCGCACAGAGTCGCAGGCAAAGAGCATACGCAGAAATGAAAGGTATAGATCCGGTTAAAAAAAAGGGCTAAATAAACTGAAACCGAAATAAGCAGAGAGAAAATAACAGTAAACTGCAAAAAACACTGTATACCTCCCGATCTGAAAAATGACGCAGCTAGGGCTACCGAAACCTTTTCGCGTGAAACGAAAGGGGTTCCTCACTGGAACAGATGCTCCAAACGCAACAGAGCAGTCCTCTCGGCCCGAAAGCAGTCAGAAACAGCAGATCTAGGAAACGACAGCCGCATGCAGTTCTACCGGCTTCAGATTTGGATCACCAACGGACGCGGCCCTCAAATAGCTTGATACCATGTAGGAATTTACAGGGTAAGTTCCTCAGAAAGAACGCCAAAAGGACACCGCTCACAACCAGATCTCAAATCAATACACCAGTATTTTTGACATGGTTAAAACCCTCAAAGTGCAAGGAGGGAAACAGTCCACGGCCTGTCCCAACGTGGGTACTACAGGCAATTTATTAATCAAAGAATGAAAATTTACATAAGCTTCTCTCATGCACGGATTACCCGAACAATGACCCTCCATGCGCTTTAAATAGAACTCATGGACCAATCGGGTGTCAAGCCACGGATCAAGTGTCGGTAATACCGAGGTGAGAGTGAACCGTCGGATCACTACATATCGTGACCGTCGGATTGTAAGTTACAAAATGTACAACGGTAAAGAAAGACACTTTACCTAACTCTATACCTAACTCTATACTAGACCAAGTTGAACTTAACTATATCCTATGTGTCGGAATATCCTAACAATTAATGCTAATGATTTTACTAAATCAGTGAATCTAACAGAGGCCCTTACATTGCCTACCAATCATAGATTGTATTCACAGTTCTTGAACTGTGATTCAATACCTCTCTATTAACAACAAAGATCGACTACCAGAGGAATGTAACTGAGAAACATGTGAGATCATATAAGGTTTTATAATGTATAAGAAATGTGAGAAGAGTTATCTAAACAACATCACAATTGCCCCCTACGTTGGACTGAAGGTGCAAAGGTCCATTAAAGTAGGCATACCTCTATCTTTTATCTGCATTAGATGAGTACTCTGAACATCTCTAAAGTAGGTGGGTTTAAGTTTTTTTAATGATTTCATTAGAGAAATTTACCTATGAGATTAGGCCTCAAGGGAGACTTTCACGTCACTTTCTTATTCAACCCTCATTCCCATGTGAGAGCTTCAAGCCTTCAACTTCCAGTGATTAGTCTTGATTATGTCATTTGAATACTTGACTAGGGTTCCAGTCCAATCGTTAACGACTTCATATTTTACTATAAAAACCACAGACAGAAATTGCCAAGAAGTTAAAAAGATACTGCTTTTCATAAAAAATAAATTAAAAAATGCACATATTGGTAAGGACAATCTGCCTTGAGTTAAACTACTTATTTAAGACCATTAATAACATTCATTCAAATAACAGGATCACTCTGTTTATGGTTTTCAAAGATGAGGCGTTTGCTGTGAAACAAGTATGTGCTCAGAGGCACCCTGAACTCTGTTAAGTACACGTTCAAGTTTGCAACATAATCATGACTGTGGTCTGTTAAGTACAAATCAATATTGGTATTTGCCTTTCTAAGGCTGATAAAATGAGTTTAATTATGCACCGAAAAGCAATGCTGATAAAATGAGTTTAATTATGCACCGAAAAGCAATGGAGGAACGAAGAAGGGTGAGTTGCACCTTCAGTTAAAAGCAATGTTGTTGAATCGCTCTTGTTTTAAAATCTGCTTCTCAGAATTGTTAGCTGACCCCTGTTACAAGCACCCTTCTTTATGCCAAGGCATCCATAAACTGTTACATTCTCTGCTTGCATGCACAAAAGACTTTAAAGATGAAGGCAGTGAACGAAATCTCATATTAAGTGAATCTGCTCACAACTTTTGTTGAATCCTTTTGACTGAAACACACACTGCAAGTCTCCTTGTCAACTATCAGCTTTCGCAGCTTTCTCTCCGTAGTAAATATCCCGCAGAACGGTGGAGGATTCGGGATTACTATTAACATACTTTTCCAAGAACTGTTTCTCTGTGTAGTTAACAATATGTGGAGAAATCCTCTGTGTCTTCAACAGTTGCATGGACTTCAAGGCCTCCATTACTCTATACCGAGGGATTATCCTCGTCTCCAACTTACATGTCAACAGAGTGGAATATCTAGCAATATCATCCAATGAAACCCCCAATTATTTGACCAGAAAATCTACTTTTCGTTTCAGTTTTTCCTCTAAGAGTCCAAGAATCCCCGGCGTCCGACTTGAGAACTGGTAAATTTGTTTTCTGGAGAAACCTAGACTGCTCAAACATTGCAGTTTTCGATCTATCTTTTCTTTCCCTATTCCTAGTAACCCACACAAAGCGTGCCCAAACACCGTGGATCCCCTCTCAATCCCCAGACTCCACCACTTTAAATGACTCCATAACTTTTTCCTCCGAAAACGAGAGGAGACGAGGTTGCCTTGCCAATAACTTCGGTAATGCATCGCCCTCAATACCCAATATTTGCAACAGCGAAAACGCGGATTTAAGCTTATCCTCACTCAGATCAAGAATGGTTGAATAGTATAAAGAAGCTTGCAGATATCCTCTTTGTTCATGATAGACCTTAGGCAGCTGAGCCTAGACAATAAGCCTCTTTCGTATTTCTATAGAAAATCCCAGGGTTATAAAGAACCACTCTTCGAATCTGAGCAGGGGTGGTCAAACCACACTCAATTAACAACTCCAAACCTTCTTCCAAATCCTGGCTTGTTTATGCAGCAAGCCCTTGCGAAGTTTAAGTACTTTTGAAACATCTTTCTCGGTCATACCGCATTTGTTGATTAAAAATTCTGTGACAACACTCCCAACTGGTGGAGCAGGGAATGGGTTTGCTGTTTCCGTGCAGAATTTGGCGGTTTTTATGTGGCGATTTGCATTGATTGCAAGAGGAGGATACAGCGAAATTGGGATTGATAGTCAAGTGGATGCTAGTGGGAATTTCTCCACTATCAAACGTTTCCATATTGGCTGAATAGACATTATCTTTGCAACAATGAAATCGCAGATTAAAGCGTACCCTTCGTAAAATTAAAAGCAGAAACAGAGAAACAAGCACTGGAGGAGCCCGCCGGAGTGGATGCTGAATATGGTCGTAGATGGTTCGGAGGGCAAAACGTCTTCGAAGACTGGAAGTGAGGACAGTGCTGCGAAAATTTAGGGTTTCATTTGAGTTGGGGATTTTCGTTGGTGAGATGAGGTTTAGGGTTTTATGAGGATTCAGGGAAAAAGGGGATGGATGTTTCTATAGGCCACTTACAAGTGTAGGATATATATGGAAAATTTTAGGGGCGAATGTTCACCTTTACACGAAATTAGGGGTTTTAAATTTTTAGTGGGCGAATATTTTGTAGCATGTATATTTTTACAAATGGCCTCAAATAGCCCACTTTATTTTAAGGGAGAGGGTAAAGAAAAGGTAAATTTAGCCTTGAAATTAAGATTTTTTTTTTTTTTTTTTTTTTTTTTTTTTTTTTTTTCAGAGTGAAATCCATATATATGGCCGAAGCCCTCAGATTACAATATGGCCGAAGCCAATCAGAATACGGCCGAAGCCAGCTGATTTTACGGCAAAGCTGTCATATAAATCGCCGAAGCGAGGGTCCTCCGCAGGGATCGAACACGGCTCGGGGAGCGAAAGCCATCCGCCCCAGCGGTCATATTCGCCTAATTTTCAAGGATAGGTTTTATTTAAGTGAATCCTATGGACCAAATACCATATTTATAAAAGAGGTATGGCAAATTAATAAAATATATAAATAAATGAGAGGAATGGTAAATAAATAAAACATTTTTTATATTTACTCCATAAATCACCTTATATAGGGTGTAAACAAATAAAAATATAAATAAAGTGGAGGTATGGTAAATAAATAAAACCTCTTTTTATAGTTACTCAAAAGGTATGGTAAATAAATAAAAATATAAATAAACTAGAAGTATGGTAAATATATTTACGAAGGCTCAAAAAAGAGGTTTTATTTAAGTGAATTCTATGGGCCAAATACCATATTTGTAAAAAAGTATGGTAAATTAATAAAAATATAAATACCATATATGTAAAAAAGTACGGTAAATTAATAAAAATATAAATAAACGAGAAGTATGTTAAACAAATAAACATTTTTTTTATATTTACTCCATAAGTCACCTTATATTTACGATTTAGGTGAAACCTATGGGAAAATACTATGGGCCAAATACCATGGGCTAGATTATTATTAATACCATGCAAAAAAAACATTATTAACCCTAATATTAGTATTAATAAAAATAAAATGGTACATGGTATTGACCCATGGTATTCACTAGGAATGTAGCTTATTTAAATGGGGAATTAAATCATCTTTACTCTGGATCTACTAAACCTCGAGAAAGATCAAATATCCTAATATATTTGATCCGAGCTTGGTGGATCAAGAGTAAAATTGGATGTTGTAATTTAATGTATGTTAAACATTTTAACTTGGTTAAAATAAAAATCAATTACTAATTTTATTAATTTTTATAAATTACTAATAGTAATTTTTAAGCTCCGGGTTTATAATAGCCCATGGTATTGACCCATCGTAATACCATGGTATTCATGTGAGCATAGACTATTTAAAAGGGAAATTCTATCATCTTAGATCCATCTTAATTCTGAGTCTACCAAGTGCTCAGAGGGATAAATAGATTTCATCCCCCTAAGAGTGGTAGATGTGGAGTTAAGATGGATATAGGTTGGTTTTTATGAGAATGAAGATATTAAATAGACTTAGGAAATTATATTGTAAAAACATCTTAAGGTGAATGGTTAAAGTCACTTCACAAAATTTAGTAAAAAAGTACTAATATCTCCATTAATGTTGGTTTTTAACTTTTTTTTTTTAACAAAAAAAAATCAAAACAATGAAACCTTATCACTCTTTCCGCATCACCCTCGGAGAAAATTTCTCACCATTTTTCAAACATTCTCAATATGATATCTTCATGAAAAAGTTTAGGTACTGATGTTGGATTAGTTGTTTGAAAAATAAGCTGGTTTGTACAACCTTTCATCTTCTGTGCTATTCTTAGTTGATCCTAATAATCTGTAGGGGTTGGAGCCACTGCACCATATTTTCCTAAAAGGTAAGAAGGTAGAGATTTTTCACCAAAAGGAAATTAATCTACATGTTACAACGCTATTAAAAAATGTGATACCTATGAGGGTAGTGAATTATGCTAATAAGCAATTTATATTGGAAGAGACGTAATTAAATTTTATTATTTAATTGAAGATTTCCAATTAAAATAATAATAAATATACATTTATATATTCATATATTGATTGGAAGGATTCTCACAATGGTCACTTCTTTCAATTAGATCCCCTTCAAGCCTTTGGGATACCTAATACTTTCTTATATAATATAGTTGGGGCTTGCTACTTGTTGGTGTGTTGGGGTAAACAAACTTGATGTGTTTTTTTTAATCTCGCAGTTGGAGTCTATGGAATAAGAAAGAAATTTGATAACTTGAAAAAAGTGGTAGCTTGACAAAAGTTGTAGAGAAAAGATTAATCTCTCCTACCTTGACAGAACTCGTTGTCAATATCAACACCTACAAGAACTTTGTTGTGGAATATTATCAAAACTAATAGAAGGATATGAAAGAGTGTATTGTAAGAACCTTGACAAACACGACCACTGAAACTTGAAACATTGTTTGTAGGAAGAGAAAATTATGTTTCTTTTTTCCAAACATGTATGTTAGTATATTACAGTTTAATGAATATGTTTTCTTATTATCATATATGGTTTTATACTTTAACAAAACATTAACCAAGATTTCACAATGTTTTATTATTCAGTAAAAAATTTGCCAAGATCTTACAAGATTTTATAATTCAGTGAAAGATTCTCCATCACTGTACAAGATAATATAATCTGGTGAGAGATTCGCCAAAAAAATTATTATACATATTATATTATTGATAAAATCGCCTCCCATTTTTCCTATGTATCATGGAGATTAGCCCATTTATTATACATGTAAATTTAGAATGGTTCTTAAAATTTTCCCTGGTTTTAAGTTATTTTAAGCACGATGAGTGGTGTTTTTGAAAGTGTTTTTATGGATTTGATACTATGATCATCGTTGCCATAAATGTATTTGATATTTTTTTACCCTAGTCTATATCACACTGTTGGAGTGGCCTAATGGTTAAAAAGCATGTTTCTTTCTAAAAGGTCGCAGGTTCAAATCCATAGAGATAGAGTATGTATGTCTTCGTGAGTGTGAACATGAGGTGGGTCTCTTGTCCCACAAACAAGGAGGTCTAATACTTAGCTATCAAATCTAGATTGGATAATAATGATAATAATTACAATTTTAGATTTATTAAATTTTTAAAGAAATTATATCTTTTTAGGTGTAAACTTTTCTTCAAGTTTTATATTACAAAAAAGAGATTTGCACCTTAAGAGATTTTATCCGTAAAACTTAATTGACCGGAGTTAAGATGAATTTACACTGATTTAATTATTAATAATTAATAAGTTATGGATAGAGATTTAATTTATACATGATATTTTATAATATTTTGTTTATAGTAAACATGAGTAATGATTGAAATTTATCTTAAAAATAGTTATTATTTTTCTATCTTTTTAATTAAATTGATTAATGAAAAAATGTCACATGGACACGAGTTATGGTTTTTTAGACATATGGTATTGTAACGAAGCTTATTTACAAATTATGAATCTCCATGGCAAAATAGGAGAGAATTTAGACTGGCTCCATATCATACATATTTATTGGCAAAGCCTGCTTAGATATTCATTGTATGTTAGTCCTATGGGATAGCTCAGTTGGTTGAGTTCTTATTGCTAAGTACTTCGCCTATCGGGAGACCACGGGGTCAAATCTCCTCAACACCCTTGGGTTAAGCTTGCTAGTTTGGTTAGTGGGTAGAACCTTTTGGTTTGATCTACTTGGATTTCCTCGTGGATGTAGCGACCACTCAGTGTCTGTGAACCATCCTTAAAAAAATATACTCATTGTATGTTAACGTTTAGATAGTTTTTTCACCAACAATGCTTTCAAAGTTTAGCCCCTTTATTTTAATCTTTAAAGATTGATAATTAGTTGAGATTAAATTTAGAAAATGGATCATTTATCATAAAGATTATCTAAAGAAGGGGTTGATCAATAGCTTCTCCTTCAGACTAAACCAACAAAATCACAGTAAAAATTAAACCTAAATAGAAATTTAATTCCCTCCTTTACACATTGGCTACAACCCTTGGACATTATAATAATATTTCATAAAGATTGGTAATGGAAAATGTCTCCCTCAACCTAAAAATGTTATGAAACCAGCTCACAATAAGATAGAAAAGAGAGATAAACGCCTTAGAATTCAGCCTCTTCGAGGAGCAACCTCCTTTACATTACACAAATGAACAATTCTTGGATGATACAAATGACAAAACCTCCTTTCTATATATAAGAGTCTAAGGGGTCACAATATAACCAATGCTGACCTAACAATAATAATATAAGGGCACACAAATAACAATAGTGGGCTTCTATGGGGCACAAACAATAACAATAAGGGATACAATGACAATAGTAATGGGGGAATCACTAGTATTATAGAGACCTAACATGCCCCTTTCCTTCAAAAAAGTGTTGTCCTCAACACTTGAGTAGTTTTGGATGCTTCTGTATAAAATTCTCATCTTCCCATATAGAATCTTCAACAGGTAAGTTCTTCCACTTGAAGAGATACTCTGAAATTGATCGATTTCGTAGCTGTCGAGTTCTTGTTTCTTTAACTGTCTCAGGTTCCAATATGAATTTTCCTTCCTCATCAAGTTCTGGCAATATTGTTTGAACTGGGAGCTTGTCACCTATAACCTTCTTTAAGCATGAAACATGGAAAACTTGGTGCACTCGGGAAGCTGCAGGAAGCTCCAATTTGTATGCCATAGTACCTATCTTTTGCTACACCTTGTACGGACCATAATACTTTGGCGATAACTTATTATCCTTCCTAGCTTGCTTGAGGGACATTTGTTTATATGTTTGTAGCCGTAGAAATACCCAATTATCACCTACATCAAAACTTCTTTCGTTGCAATGTTGATATGCATGGTGTTTCATTCTATTCTGCACCAAGGTGAGATTATCCTTTAAGAGTTGGAGAACTTGTTGTTGATGCTCGATGTGATCTTCCACTGCTTGAACCTTAGAATTTTCTCTTAAATATGATGTGATGGATGGTGGATGATATCCATAAAGTGCCATAAATAGGGTAATTTTTGTTGCAGTATGGAAGGAAGTGTTATAAAATCCATTGAAACCTCCTCCCAACATTGGCTTGGAATGGATAAAGTTGTAATAGACCCGGGGTCTTAATTGTTTCAACTTTATTTTGTTGGCAAACCAAACATTCCGCCACAAACTTTTGAATATTCGATTTAAGGCCATCCCAAAAAAATTCCTTCTTAACCTTGTGGTAAGTTTTTAGAAATCCTGAGTGCCCTCCTAAGGGAGAGGTGTGCAATTCCCTAAGAATCTTTTGTTTTAGTTGGGAATTATTACATAGGTATAACCAATCTTTGTACCATAATGAATCATTTTTCTAGCTAAATGTATCAAATGTACTGGGATCTTGTTGTAACTTTTGAATGAGTGCCCACACTTCTTCATCATTCTTCCATTCATCCCTTGCTTCGTTTATCCAATCTGTTTGGATAATAGAAATGGTGCAAAGAAATTCTTCCACATCCTCATCCTTTCTTGAGAATGCATCTGCCACAACATTTTTCTTCCTTTTTTGTAGATGATCTCAAATTCATAACCCAACATCTTTGTGACCCATTTTTGCTGCTCTTCTAAAGATAATCTTTGCTAAAAAGTAGTTAAGACTATCATGATTTGTTTTTACCTTGAAATGTCTTCCCATTAGGTAGGGTCACCATTTCTTAAGTGTGTGTAGTATTGTCAACATTTCCTTCTCATAAATAGCTTTGTGTAAATGCTTTCCTTTGATTGGATGACTTTCGAAAGAAATAGGTCTTTCTTCTTGCATTAAAAAAACACCAATTCCATTTCTTGAGGCATCACTTTCCACAATAAAGGTTTTTGTGAAGTCTTGTGTAGCTAAGATCGGTGCTTGGCACATTGCCTCTTTAAGATGTTCGAAGGCCTTCGTTGCTCCTGGAGTCCATGAAAATGTATCTTTCTTCAATAATGTTGTTAGAGGTGCTGCTATTCTCCCATAATTCTTAACAAACTTGCGATAATACCCTGTCAACCCGAGAAATCCTCATGGATGATTTATGGATGTGGGTATTTTCCATTCCTATGTTGAAAATAGCAACAATAAATGCTAAAAATAGCATTTCAGGATATACTCCAACTCAGTTGGAAATAGCAAAAAATAGAAATGCTAAAAATAACATTGCTAAAAATAGCATTTCGGGATAGATTCCAATTTTAATTAGTCCTAAATTAAAATTGAGAATTAAAATTTGAATTTAGTCTCACTCGCTGTTTGCAAAATAATTAATTAACTCATCTTGAGTTAATTAGTTGGAGAAAATCAAACATGAAGTCTTTGTGAAGACATGCAACAATTGTCCCTTTGATTGAGGAAGTTATCCCTTAATTAAGGAGATAAGGATGAGTTGTATTTGAGTTGTAATTAGTTAGCTCAGTTAACTGAGTTAAGTCCAGTTAAAATAATTCCAAACAGTTTGAGGAACTAATTGTGAGTTCAGTCAGTTAATGCATGCATGCATGCAACTAGTGTTCTCCAGATAATTGAATATTCTGTCATAAATAACTCATGCATGTCAGTTCAGACAGAGACCTAGTTGAGATTATAGACAGGGACATTTTATTATCAGTTGGAGGAATTTTCCTATAAAGGAAACTCATCCATGCAGAAGGAATTATCTCCTTCAGGATGTACAGTTATTTCAAAGGTCAGAGCAGTGTGTGAGGGATTATTACACACAGGTGGCAGCTCGAGGACCCAGGAGAAATTGCTCAAGGAAATAGGAGGTTTGGAGGACTGAAGGAAGGAATATGTGTTGTCTATTCTGTCTATGAGCAGCAGTGAGAGATTGTACTGAGAGTTGGATAGCTTGAGAGCTAAAGCTTTGTGTAATCTTGAGATATTTCCACTTGTATGATAATACAGATAGCGGGGTTTTTAGCTGAGGCTTTCCCAGAGTATCTTCTCTGCGTTTCATGTGTGATTGATTTCTTCTTCATCTATTATATGTGTTCTATTTGATCTTGCTCAAAATCGATTAAGCTTCCACAAGTTTGATTGTAGAAGTAGATTAAGTATTTTGCTTTAGTACAATGCGTAATCAGTTTAATCTACAGTGAGAATTTCTACATGGTATCAGAGCTAGTTGATCTATAGAGGAATTTCTACATGGTATCGGAGAAAAGTTGGAGGAAAAAGGCTACGATGTTGTCTTCAGTAAGGAAAAGTGTTCCTTAGACACATCACCACGAGACAGGTGAAGCATATCGATTCGCGAATCAAGAACCTATATGCTCTTGAGGTTCAAGATGCATGCAAAGCCTTGAGGAGTAAGGCAAATGTTGAAGACTTGGTGGTTGAGAGGGAGAGTACATTGCCTCTCAACATGCAGTGCTAGAAGAAGTCTCATACAATTGTGGAGGAGCCACAATTGGTGAAGAAACTTCAGGAGGTTGTGAGCAGCCACAACTGGAGAAGCCGAGAGGAGACCGAGTGGAGGCATCCACTCATGCAGAGACCTCCAGTATGGGGAAATTTCTAGCCAAGTGGGCAGAAGGATCACATGCAACCATACCTCCAGGTGTGAGGTTGGGTGATGTGAAGTGATAGTCCAAAGAAGGCTGAAATAGGGGCAGGATCCTTGAGGTACCCGAACTCTTTGATAAGACCTTGTTACGGGAGCCCCAATGAGGAGTAGCAGGACTGGCTGAGAGGGTAGAAACGGATGTGGATAGAGCAGCAGAGGGAGCTTCAGCATGAGAGGGTATTTCTAGCCCAATATGGAAGTCAGTTGGGAGATCAGTTACTTACTTCTCAATAATTGAGTTGCAGTGCAGCATTGGGCAGCACGATGCAACATGATGAGAGGAGGTGCAGTGCAGATGCAGTGCTGGGAGATAGGACCAGCAGTAGCACGGATGCAGCTAGAGGAATTAGTGTGATTGATGCAGTCAGAGATCAAAGTGACAGAGACTAGAGCAGTCAGATACTGAAGGGCACAGAGGTGCAGAGTTTTCAGTCGACAGAGGCAATAACAGTCAGAGACTTTGATGACAGAGGCATCATTCTGATTCAGGTTGGATATTTTTTGTTTCTAGAGTTGTTGGAGCAACAACACTTGAGAGAAGTGTTGCATGCATAACATTCCAAAGGTTCAGGATTGGGTTTGAGTCGAATGAACATATAGAAATGCTAAAAATAACATTGCTATAAATGGCATTTTAGGATAGATTCCAATTTTAATTAGTCCCTGAATTAAAATTGAGAATTAAAATTCGAATTTAGTCTCATTAGTTGTTTGAAAAATAATTAATTAATTCATCTGAGTTAATTAGTTCGATAAAATCAAACATGAAGTCTTTGTGAAGACATGCAACAATTATCCTTGTGATTGAGGAAGTTATCCCTTAATTAAGGAGATAAGGATGAGTTGTATTTGAGTTGTAATTAGTTAGATAAGTTAACTGAGTTAACTCCAGTTAAATTAGTTCCAAACAGTTTAAGGAACTAATTGTGAGTTCAATCAGTTAATGCATGCATGCATGCAACTAGTGTTCTCCAGATAACTGGATATTCTCTCATAAATAACTCATGCATGTCAGTTTAGACAAAGACCCACTTGAGATTAAAGATAGGGACATTGTACTATCAGTTGGAGGAATTTTCCTATAAAGGAAACTCATCCATGCAGAAGGAATTATCTCCTTCAGGATTGCGTAGTTATTTCAGAGGTCAGAATAGTGTGTGAGGGATTTACACACAGGTGACAGCTTGAGGACCCAGGAGAAACTGTGCAAGGAAATAGGAGGCTTGGAGGACTAAAGGAAGGCATATGTGTTGTCTATTATTTCTATGAGAAGCAGTGAGGGGTTGTACTGAGAGTTGGATAGCTTTAAAGCTAAAGCTTTGTGTAATCCTAAGATATTTCCACTTGTATGATAATACAAATAGCGGAGTTTTTAGCTAAGGCTTTCCTCAGGGTATTCTTCTGCGTTTCATGTGTGATTGATTTCTTCTTCATCTGTTATATGTGTTTTATTTGATCTTGCTCAAAATCGATTAGGCTTCCGCAAGTTTGATTGTAGAAGTAGATTAAGTATTTTGCTTTAGTACATTGCATAATCAGTTTAATCTACAGTGAGAAGTTCTATGTCCTTAATGGTTTTAATTTTGCTAGGGTCTACCTTAACACCTTCATGAGATACAATATGACCTAGATATTCCACCTCTTGTACTCCAAAGAAACATTTGGAGCTTTTTGCATATAATTGTTTCTCCTCCAATAGTTTGAGCACCCTGTCAACATGTTGAACATGATCCTTCCAAGACTTGTTGTAGATTAGTATATCATCAAAATATACTAACACAAATTTTCTAAGGAAGGGTTTGAAAATGGAATTCATAAAACCTTGAAATGTAGAAAGTGCATTGGTAAGGCCAAAAGGCATGACCAAAAATTCATAATGACCCTCATGAGTTCTAAATGTTGTTTTTGGAATGTCTTCAGTCTTCATTCTGATTTGATGATATCCTAAACGAAGATCCAACTTGGTGAAGTAAATTGATCCATGCAATTCATCCAATAATTCATCAATGACAGGAATGGGAAATTTATCTTTAATAGTGAGCTTGTTGAGCTCCCTATAATCTGGACACATGCGCCATGATCCATCCTTCTTGTAAACCAATACTACTAGAGCAGAGAAAGAACTTTGACTAGGTTGAATTATACCAGCCTCTAGCATTTTTGCAACTATACGTTCAATTTCACTCTTTTGGGCATAGGGATATCTGTAAGGCCTGATGTTTGGAGGAACACTTCCTGGAATCAAATGAATAGCATGATCATGATCACGAATAGGTGGGAGGCCTTTTGGAGTCTCAAATACCTTGGAATGATTGTCCAAGAATTTTTGGAGATCTAGAGAAATAGATGATTTCAACGTGGGAACCTCTAGTGAACATAATTATGTAATTATGCTCGTTGTTCTTTCTTTAGAAGCTTTGTCATTCCGTTAGAGCAAATTAACTTTCTCGGTTTCCCTGTGATACCCCTTAATTCAACTTCGTTTCCTTATGAAGAAAATTTCATGAAAATTTCTTGAAAATTAAAAGCTATTGTACCTGTTAGCACCTAAATCTGCCCTAGGCTGAAGGAAGGTAAAAATTAGGGTAACCACAAACCACGCTCAGTCTAGTAGCTAGCCCTACCAGAACAGGAGAGGGCTCTCTCCGAGTCACGCTCAGTGAATAGATAATCGAAAACGGTCTAAGATGACTTACAATGAAATATTTACCTTAGGCTAGTAAGTGAATAGGGATTCGGGAAACAATTTTCATGAATGACCGAGCTTCTGGGATGTTATGGGACCGGCGCTCAGCAAAGAACAGAGAATTTAATACAAAGGCACAGATTATTCCGTGAGGCAAGGTAGGCGGAAAATGTAACAATTTAGTTTGAGGTACCGCGGCATGAATAGATTGTTGAAGAAAGTGAAAAGGGCATAGTGACATGAATCCTTTTCAACAGAAGAATAACACTGAACATGAAATTTTCCCACAGGCAGAGCAATAAAATTGAATTCTACCTAATCTCACTCAGAAAATTTCACTGGAAATGAACATGAATTGAATTATGAAACATAACGAAATACATATGAAAACATAAGAGACACATTTTCTACACTCACAACCACAAGAATCTCATGAAATAGAGCCGCTGCCTTTCATTAATTTTCTGTCAAAAAATACACAGTGAAGAAACAAAGTTTCTTTCCACAGTCTCCCAGAAGTTACAAGCCAACCAACCCTTTGCAAATAAAATGCATACAATATATAGAATATGCCATGAAGAGATAGATGCCCAAGGGTTGGGGAGTTACTCGAATCATTGCAAAATGGAGATGGAGAGCCAACCATCAGCTACAGGTGCAGTGCCACAAACATGACATTTGGCTTTGGGTGACCATTTGCCTTCCTTCGCCACTTGGATAGAAGCCAATCTAGAGAAAAAACTCTTTAAATGCCACCTTTGGTGCCAAAAAATGGAAGTGTAGATGACCGTGCCCACTTGGAGAAGTTGCGACCCGAAATTTCGCGAAACGGGAGCAAATTGGCAGTTTTTTCCGCTATGTACCGCGCCAAATTCTCTGTGCGTCGCGCTACTTTGGGGTCTGTTTTTGGGCACTTGCAGGTGTCCAAAATGTGCCCAAGTGGGCTTGTTGGAAATCCTGTCCTGTCTACTTTATAAACCCACTGGAATTTCTGAAGTTGGTATTCATTTGCCCTCCAAATCTTCATTCTCCCAAGACTGTTTTCTGTGTGTCAAAAAAGTGGCAGAAAGGCCATTTTTTGGTGTTTTTTGACCTTTTGGAGCTTCATATCTTGCCAAAATTTCTTTCTCGAACACTAGTAGTCGTGATTTTCCATTCTGAATCCAAAAATGCAAAACCATTCCTCATTTGGAGATCTAGATTTTAGCGCCGCGCAGGTTGCGCGGCACACAGGGAGAAAAACCCTGTTTTTTGCACAAAAAATTTCCAAAAACACAAAAATGCCCCAAATTTCTTTGAATTTGGGCTGGAGGTTCCCTATGGGGTGCTATGCTAAGCCAAGGAAGCCTCAACCAATATTCGGAGCTGATCTTGCTCTTTTGCCCTTTTTGCCTTTCTTGTTGCTTTCCTCAATTTCGCCTTCAAGCTCCTTATCCGGGCCTTTAAACTCAAGCTCTGTGTCCTGTAATGATAATTCATGTGTCTCAGCAGTGTGTTGTCTTCATCGGCCTTGTTCAACATTTTGTCCAGGTGCATGTTAACCAACTCAAGAGTAGACTCCCGATCATCATGAATCTGTTTCTCCAAGGAAGTGAACTTAATCCTCCTATGTTGGGCAGCTTGGCAATCCTCACGGATGTTCTGCAGCTCCATGATCACATGCTGGTCTTCCAGCTGTTTTTTCCTCTGCTCCAAATACATGATGTTCCATTTGGCCATCTCCAACTTGAGTGATAAGGATTAAAGCTCTATTTCTTTCTCAGGATGGTCTCTTTCAGTTGTGCACTTTGCGGATCTGTGTCGGCATCATCATCATCCTGAAGGAGAATGAATTTGGTCTCTCGTTCACCTGATGGAACACCTGAAGGCCCCTAATCATGCTTGGGCTTTTTTCCTTGTCCTGTACCTGTGTTGTCGAAGGAGGGAGCGAGGCCCCTTCCACCTTTGGTGGAGATAACACTCGCTTTGCTGCTGCAAACAAAGGTCTGGTGCCTTTTGGATAGCCTCTATGATATGTGATGAAAACTGGCACCGTAGTGGTCTCATGTAGCTCATACTGATGAGATGGGCCCCCTACCTCATGCTTTGCCTCTGAAACTACCTGTGGAGCACTGAAGAAATCACAGGAGATGAAGTCCTCCCAAGCAATACCCTGCAATCCCAACTGATGGTCCACCAAAATCCGGATGAGAGCAAAATGATAGACACTGTTTCGCTGCTGTCGGGGTTCTTGCGCTACGTGAAGTTTTTCATCTTCTCAATGTTGTTGCAAATGAAAAATGGGAGGCTGATCATCCGCACCCTGGTGAAGTGCATGAGCAACCTGATGTGATAGGCATAGAGGCGGGAAAACCTTCCCTCACAACTGAAATACTTCATGATCAACCTCATGAGTGGGGCATACTCATCCCTCAAAAATCTGAATGGAAAAACTCTGGTGAGTTGGCTCAAACAGTTGTTCTTGATGTAAGGCTCATAATGATGCCTCTCCACTTTCGTTTTCTTATGCCACTGTTCTCCAATGTTCGGTATTCCTGTTGCCACTGATATGGTTTCCGGTGTCAATGTGAAAGTGACCCTAGCCAGGACAGATTGACCTCCCTGTAGATGAAGTGCAAAAAGGCGGGCCAACTCATGATGGACTCTGACATTTGCCACCCTTTGACAAAATTCATAGCATTCCAAGTGTTGGAAACAAGACATGGCAAGAGGGCGTGCTTGCAGCTCAGTGAGGGTGTTCGACTCATCTCTAAGATGTCTGCCACTCCTAGGTCTCGGGGAGCCTGTTCTCCTAAAGCTGTATCACTGTGAGTTCCCCCCTCATATTCTGATGAAACTTCTGATGCCATTACTGTTGTTTTCTACCCTGAATTTTATGTTTCCCTTGAATTCCAATGAAGCCGGTGGCTGCCCTGAAAATCTGCCACCAAGGGGACAATAAAACAGGGAGTGTTAGGAGGGGAATGATGAAAAGGGGAATAGGGGTTTAAAAGGAGAAATTTACCAGGGATTTGGGAGCGTTTGGGTATGGTGTTTGATGGGGTAGGGTTTGGGTAGTTTGAGCCATAGGAATAAAGGGAACAAATGGATATGATTATAGTGGAGCTAGGGTGATTATTAGGGGAAACTGCTACAGGGGAATTAGTTGATAAAGGTAGGGTGGGAGCATACTTTAGCAATAATGTCACTGTAGCAAAACCGTAGCTTCTTGACCTTCTTTGTGTCATCTTTGCTTTACTTTTAAAAAAAAAATTTACATTTGATTCATCGTCATCGAAATCACATTCCTCTTCAGGTTTAAATGCCAATGGTGAAGGTAGTTGGGCTACCTCTCCAACCTTGAGGGTTATTCACAAAAATTTTGGGCAATTTAGTACATTGTTGGGCTTATAAGTCTGTGCGCTGCGCGCCGGGTATACGTCGCGCCAGTGGCGATTTTGCACTGTGGCCGAGTTCCAGTGCGTCGCGCGCCCTGAGTGCGCCGTGCCACCATGTGTGTGCCCGCGGACTGTAAAAGTCACCCAGACTTGCTTGAAAAACAGGGGAGAGGGTTTTAGGGCGGTTTTAGGGTGGTTTATTTAGGAAACATGATGGGATGTTGGAATGGGAACGATGAGGAACGATGAGGAGGGAGGGACAAGGGAGGGGAGCAGAACCTTGGTGCTTATCATCACATTTTTGCAACCCCATTTCTTTCTTTTCTTGATGATTTTTTCATGGTCGATCTTGTGCTTTTGGGGTACCATTTAAATATCTTATGCACACCAAATTATTGACAATTTGAGAGAGGAGAGGTGTCAACAGGGCCTACCTCTTGATTTGCTAGACTTCACCGAGAATTGGAATGATTTGCACTATTTTTATGCCCCTGGTTGTGTGCGTCGCGCGCCAAGCCTAGTGCGCGCGCGCTGGGTGTGCGTCGCGCCCTTGCAAAAACTGAATGGCGGGCAGGCTGCGCGTGCGCGCGCTCTCTGTGTGCACCGCACTCCCTGGTTTATGCGCCGCGCTTCCCCAATCCAACTCTCACTCACTCACACTTTCACGATTTCGCTCTCCCACCTTTTGTAATGTCTCTCCAAGTCTTCAATGGCACAATGGCTTTGCTTTGGGCCACAACAAGTATATATATAGGCTTGAGAGAAATTGGTTTGATTTTTTCTTCCTTGAAAACCCACTTTCTAATGTTTGTGTTTTGCACTTTTTTCATTGACTTTAAAACACCCTGATTTTCATTTTTCTTTGAAATTTTGGCTCTCATGATGGGATTTTTGGCATTTCTTTGCAGGGATTGTGTGACTGGGCATTTGGCCATGGAAACCATGACTGCATCTGAAAAATTCAACTGGCGATTTTTTGGAAAATTTTGTCATAGTTGACCTTGTTTGACTTTTCTTCAAAACAGAGTTTTGAAGAAGAGTCGATGTCTCTTCAGGTGATGATGAAGCTTTCGGAACCATAGCTGTATAAGGTCTCCCTCTGGCCTGTATGGCTTGTTCTGGACATGTTTTTCTAAGACCAAATGTTGGTTTCCTAGACCCAAACATAAAAGATGACTTTGTCCTGTAATATGATCAGACCTTGACTATCATGAATTTCAGTGATTATGGACCAAGACCTGAACCAGCAGGGGCCAGACATGAGGGAAAATGACTAGCATGACTTTCTCCGTCAGATCATGGCATGTCCCTAGCGAAATGCAGCTGAGTGAATGGAGCGGGACACCTAAATTGAAATGCACAAAGAGTTTTGATCTCTGACGGAGGGCTAACCAGACCGACTCTAACATTGGCTCCAATGGGGGATGGTAGCTCCTTGGAGGTGCCAAGAACAACAGATCTCTGGAGGAGCTAGACAGTGCCTTTTGTCCATTGGGCTATGGAGTCATCATTTTAATAAATAGCACAGGACTCTGACTAATTTATAAAACTGGAATAACCGAAATTGACTCAAACTTGACATTGAAATAACTCAAAAACTGACTTTACAGACTGAAACCAAACTGAAATAAAAATGGTATTTACAATGACAGTGGAAGTAGCGTTAATAGATCAACAGTGATACCGCTTGAGCAGCCGACCATTGATCGGCCCTCCAGGACAGTCTTCCCCGTTCATTTCCTTCAGAAGAAAGGCATTCTGCCCCCTATATGCTGCGATCTTGAAAGGACCTTTCCACAGATTTTCGAACTTTCTGTGCTTGCCTTTCTCTTCATTCCTTGCATCCCACTTCAGCACCACATCATCCAACTGAAATTTATCCGCCTTTGCTTTTCTGTCATAGATTTTCTTTATCTTCTCCTGCAACTTGGATGTGTTCTTGAAAACTTCTTCTCTGGTTTGTTGCAAGTGGATCATTTGATTCAGCCTTCTCTGCACGGGATCTTCCTCACTGCCTGCCTCCTGAAGAAGTTTGACCACTGGGGCAGCAAGAGAAGCGGGAAATACTGTGTCTACTCCATAAACCAGCTCAAACGGTGACATCCCAATCGATTTTTTCTGAGTGATACGATCTGCCCAAAGTGCATGAACCAGCCTCTTGTTCCAGCTCTTTTTGTTTAATTCCAACAGCTTCTTGATGATGTTGACCAAAGATTTATTCAAAGATTCCGCCAATCCATTGCCTTGTGGATGATAGCAGTTGAATGACCCAAAATTATGTGATATTTATGACAATTCTACCATCCTTTTTTGTTTGAAAGTTGTTGCATTATCAGTGATTAATTTCTTTGGACAACTAAAGCGAGACAAGATGTTATTTTCGAGAAATGAAATGATTACCGTGTCCGTGGCTTGTCTGGTAGGGGCTGCCTCAATCCATTTTGTGAAATAGTCCATTGCTGTAAGGATCCATCTATGCTGTGCGGAAGAGGCGGGATGAATTTCCCCAATGAAATCCAACCCCCTGTTGAAGGGAGCGCTCACTTCAATAGGCTTAAGTGGCAAAGGCTGTAATTTCTGTTTTTGTTGTGTGTGGAGCATGATTGTTCAGGGGTCTTTGTTTCAGCCGGATGTATACCCCAGGAAGTTTTGTACAGCCCTCCACGCAGGGGGGTGCGGGGGGGCCATCCCCCCCGGCTGGGGGGGTCCGGGGGCAGCGGGTCCCCGGCGGGGGCTCGGGGGCAGCGCCCCGAAGCCAAAAATAAATGTAAAATTGCCTTGTAAAAGTATAGTAATTTCTAGTCAATCTGGGCCATTCATTAGGCGGATGATCTGACGGTAGAACTTATGTTTAGTTTAGGGTTTTTTTGCTGTAGAAGGCAACCCCTCTCTTTGTATGAGGGTATTGTATTTGAGGCTGTGAAATAGATGTGTATTCTGTGAGCGAGAAACAGAGAGGTGAGACTGTGAGAGAAAACAGAGGATATTACAGTGGATTCGTTGTAGGTTGTGTCTCTTCATTTTGCTAGATAATAGAAAGGAAGGACTGGCTGTTCGGGGTGGACGTAGCCCAAACTGGGTGAACCACATATATCTGTGTCTCTCTTGTTTTGTGCGTTTTCTGTGTTTATATTTCTGCAATATTTTATGTGTTCCATTGCTCCGTAATATATAATTTTCTAACAGTTTTCCTTCGAAAATCTGACATTTATGACAGCGCTTGACCATCTTATTCACATCAAAACAAAGTAGGCCAGTAGTACCCTGCTCTCAAAATTTTGTTCGTTGTTGATTTCCAAAAAAGATGACCACCACACTCTCCTCCGTGGAAATCTTCCATGGCTTTCTTTGCCTCCTCTCCACCAGACAATTTAACAAAACGCCACCGGGATCTTTCCAATACAGTGCAGAATTCAAAATATAAAACTTGGCAGCCTTCAATTTGAGTGTTCTCGCTTTGTTTCTAGTCATGCCGGGCGGTGGTGATAGATTTTTCAGCACATATATTATATCTGAATACCATGGGGATAAAGCAAACATTTCAGATACCTGAATTGACGTTCCCTCCTCATTCTCATCGGACATGGCACAATCATATTTATATCCAAGGCATGCAAATTTGATTCAGCCATTAGCTTTGCCACCCCCTGCCCTTTGACCAGCTTTGTAGGCTTTATCTCCACATCGTATTCTAGCAAGGCTGCGATCCGTTTGCCTCTTCTCCCTTCCGGATCGGTCTGCACTAAAACATCTTTTACAGTCGTATTAGGAACATAGGCCAGAATGTGAGAATGTAGGATATACACCTAGAAATCCTTCAATGCCTTCACCAATGCCAAGGCTTGCTTCTCAATGATGTTGTACTTCAAAGCTGCATCCCTTATAGCCCTGCTGAAGAATGCAATGGGTCTTTCATGATCATCCCTCTTCTGCAATAATACCGCTGCCATAGTGTGCTCAGAAGCAAATGAAAACAATATGAACTCTTGAGTGTAGTCCGGGCTAACTAGAACTGGAGCTGAAGAAAGGGCCAATTTGACCAAGTTGAAAGATTTTACAGCCTCCTTTGTCATTTCACCTGGTTGTCCTTCTTAAGCATGTTGGTAATTTCTTTCAAGTGTTCTGCAAGATTAGGCACAAAACGACGCAGAAAATTCATCTTACCATTGAATGATTGTATTTCGTTTTTGTTCCGGGGCAGATCGATTTGCTGAATTGCTTGCACACATGTTGGGTCTATACGAATGCCATCCTTTGAAATGATGTGCCCAAGTAATTTGCCTTCCTCCATGGCGAACAAGCTCTTCTTAGGATTTAGCGATAGACCATATTTCCTGCATTTTTGAAAGACAATTTTTAGGTGATGCATGTGCTCTTCATCATATTTGGAAAATACTGTCAAATCATCCAAGTAAACCACTAAAAACACATCCGTCTCATTTGCAAACGCCAAGTCCATTGCCCGCTGAAATGTGGCACCTGCATTCTTTAAACCGAAGGGCATTTTGGCATAGTGAAAGGTTCCCCATGGAGTGGTGAATGTTGTCTTGTCTCTATCATCTTCATGGACTGAGATTTGGTTATATCCGGAATAACCATCAAGCAGTGACATACGAGATGCCCCCACTACTCGCTGAAGTATATGGTCCATCTTGGGCAGCGGATAGTTGTCCTTCAATGAGACCTTATTTAGATTTCTGAAATCGATGCATAAGCGGATCTCACCGGTCTTCTTGCGTACAGGCACTAAGTTAGATATCCAATCTGAAAATCTGATGGGCACAATGATACCTAACTTGTACAACCTATTTACCTCTTTTTCGATAGATGGCAGCAACTTTGGATTTATCCTTCTCAGCTTTTGTCTAAATGGTTTTTGATTGGGCTTGATAGGTATTGTGTGCTGAATAATATTTGTATCATAGGTCTTTAAATCAGAATAATCCCAAGCAAATACATCTGCAAATGGAGCCATCAAAACTGATGTATTTGTCCTTGATCTTTGGCGGTAATGCTTTGGACAATTTTACCAACTTTGGATTGGCAATTGTACTGATGTTGACTTCTTCTACACCTTTCTCTGTTGGCTGCAATGTTGGCTTGTAGGCTACATCATCCTGATCAAAAAGTTCTTCTAAAGGTATCAAGCCTTTAGGAATGATGTTATTCTTCAGCTGCAATACGTCCATTTGATTGATCTGCACTTCATCTGTACCATTCCCTCTGTTTTATCATTTTCTACGTCAATTGAGGTTTCTTTGAACTTGCCTTTGTTGAGCAGAAAATCCTTAATCTCCTCATCATCTTGAAACACTTGCCAATATCGCTGATTGTCTAGAATGGTTGGACAGTGCTTGACATGGATTTCAAATTTATTGCTGGAGTTCATGGGGATCTTCAAGCTGCTCGCTGCCTTGGCAAGAGCATCAGCAATACTATTTTGTATACGAGGCACACATGTCAAGGTGTATTCTGAAAATAACTTCAAGATATCTAAAACTGCATTACGATAGGCCCGCATCCTGGGTTATTTTTCTTGATACTCACCTCTGACCTGTTTTATTACCAACTCTGAGTCGCCATATACCGAAATCCTCTTTGCATTCAGCTTTCTAAGAATCTTCAGCCATCAATCAGAGCTTCATATTCAGCTTCATTGTTTGTACATTCAAAGGCCAGCTTGTAAGAGCAAACCCTCATGCTGTTAGGCACTTTGTTTGGGGTGGAGAAAGGACTGCGTACCCAAATTCTAATTCCAGCGCCATCATTTCCTACTGCTCCAACAAAATCCATGGTCCATAAGCTTCTTCCTCTTCTTGCAAGTGCTGGAAATCTGTTTGTTGTACCTTGACTGTTTGTTGTCCATTGCTTTCAGCTGATTGCCCAATCTTTTGCTGCTTTTCTTGTCCTTCTTTCTTCAAGATTTCTCTGAAATTTTCTGTTATTTCTGGAATGTCGTCTGCTTCTACTATCTGACTATCTATCTTGTTTAAACTATCTTAAACAAAACAAAAGACTCTAAATCTATACGTACATAGTTGATATGATGATTCATAGGTTTCTCCTTGCTTGTGATCATATATTTCATCTTTTTTTCCCGGTATAGCTTCCTCATTTGTCCAAACACCGGGATTGTTGCATAGGAGAAATCCAGCTGTAGTGTCCCTTTCAATTTCGCTACCCAAGACCTGGAAAGAAGCATGCCAAACCTTGGAGGAATATCTGCTACCACCACATCCATCAAAACATTTTTCATAGGAAGCTGATCCAAACTCACAACTAAGTCTTTGATGAGTCCTATACACCTTACTCTGTTGAATCGAATGAATAGAGATCATGATATTATCGGGTGATGTCCAGACCAAGCTTATCCATGATAGCCTTGGGCATGAGATTGTGAGAAGCTCCGGAGTTGAACATGGCATTGTGTAACACAAAATCACACAATCGCAAACTGATATAGAAGGGTGGCACATCGCTATCAGGAGACTCACCATTCGTTGCTGGCCCAAAATCATTTCAGGCTGATCATCTTCTACATTTACCATGTCATACATTGGGTCCAAATTCAACAATTTAGAAATATGTCCTCTATAATTGTTGTTTTTCATTATTTCAGTCAAAGGGATGGATACCTTTAACTTAGAAATCTCATTCTCTAGGCTAAAAGCGGGAGTTCTTTCTACCTCTTTGACTGGGATTTCTTTCCTTCCTTCTCTTTTGATGTGGCTGGTTGCTGTGATTGTTCTGCTGATTTTGATTTGCTGCTCCCCGGACCAACCGCCTCTTTTCCTTTTCTTTGCATGGCTGATGAATCATTTTTTGTTGTTTCGCCCTCCTTCTTTTTCTGAATTGGTTTAGTCGGCACATCTCTGTTTCTAAGTGAATGTCGTTGTTGTTGTGCCGACAGAGCATTCATATACCCCCTTTGATACTCTTCTGATTCTTCTTCCAACACGGTGTCGCTAGCTAGAATAAAATCAGTGTCTTGGTGTGCAGCTGAATTCACTGCACATTCTTCCTCTTCGGTAATGTAAGTAGGTAGCTCATCTAGAGTAAAGAGATGGTTTTCTTCGCCTATTACATTCCCGTCCTCATCCGACTCCGGTCCATGTACAAAATTCTGCTGCAAAGGTGTTTGTACCGGCTGTTGTGCTGTCTGCTCTTGAGTCCGCTGATCTCTTTGTCTTATTCTATATTGTGGCTGTTGTTGGCCACAAAAGTTAGGATTCCTAACTTGTGGCTTTGGCTTATCATATTTTTACCCTTTCAAGCATCTTCTCTACCTTTTTGTGAAGCTGATCCATTGAAGAAGATTCTTCTTTCACCATGGTTTTCTTCTCTGCTTTCGCTCTAGCTCTTATGGACAGCAGATTTGCTTCAACGCTGACCGCAATTTTCTGCATATCTTCCATTGCAGCCGGTTCTCTCTCTCTTAATTGGTACGCCATGTCAGCATCAAAACCATCTGGAAACTTCATCATCACTAGTCCCACAGGTGGCTTTAGATGGTCTAGAATTTCGTTGTAAACTGCATTAAATCTAACACAATAGTCTTGGACCGACTCACCGGCATTCTGTTGATTTGTTCATATTCGGCCAGAATTTGAAGGGGATTCTTTTTCACTTCCCACCGGTTCAAAAATTTTCTTTGTAGTTCAGCCAAGGTAGTGATACTTGCAGCCGTCAAACCTCTGAACCATTTCCTCACATCACCTGCAAATGTTTGTACAAAGAGTCTCATTGCCACATTCTCCTCATCGATCTCATGAAGTTCATAGAAGTCTGCCATTTTGTCTACATGTTGCTGAGCAGTAATACTATTAGGAGTGCCATCAAAAAACGGGATTTTACTTTGATAATCCGCTGGCATATCATCTAGAACTTGGGGCAGAACAAGGGGTGCGAAACGGGCAGCCATCACTCTCGGTGGATTTGGCCTTGGAGGTGTTGGAGGAGTGTGCACAGTTTTCAAGGGGTTAGCAATTGGAGTTTGGGGCTGGGTTGTAATATAATTATCAATTAATCGATTAGTACTTTCTGTTTGAGGTCCACAAGAAATTGGGGATTAGGGACAGTATAATCAACAGCCCTTTGGATTTAGACTCAAACAGTGATATTTCAAATCGTTCGTCAAACTCAAGCTCTTCAAGATACTCAAAAATGTCGGGACAGGAATGGGATTTGAACATGTGAGTTATGGTGCTCTCTTGATGAAGGAGTCTTGGGATCAAATTGGGATTTTCGTAAATGTGGGGAGGGTCCGGGTCTGGATTTCCTCTGGTATATCGTCTCAAAGCCAGGTGCTATCGATGAGAGAAATCACAGGACACGACCAACTTACTCAGCCTTTCCAATCCTAAGCTCATCATCCAGAAGCCTAGAATTATTATGAAAGAATGGGATTTGATTTCAACTTTGTCCCCAGTGGAGTCACCACTATGTTAGCACCTAAATCTGCCCTAGGCTGAAGGAAGGCAAAAATTAGGGTAACCACAAACCACGCTCAGTCTAGTAGCTAGCCCTACCAGAACAGGAGAGGGCTCTCTCCGAGTCATGCTCAGTGAATAGATAATCGAAAACGGTCTGAGATGACTTACAATGAAATATTTACCTTAGGCTAGTAAGTGAAGAGGGATTCGGGAAACAATTTTATGAATGACCGAGCTTCTGGGATGTTATGGGACTGGCGCTCAGCAAAGAACAAAGAATTTAATACAAAGGCACAGATTATTCCGTAGGCAAGGTAGGCGGAAAATGTAACAACTTAGTTTGAGGTACGCGGCATTAATAGATTGTTGAAGAAAGTGAAAAGGGCATAGTGACATGAATCCTTTTCAACAGAAGAATAACACTGAACATGAAATTTTCCCACAGGCAGAGCAATAAAATTGAATTCTACCTAATCTCACTCAGAAAATTTCACTAGAAATGAACATGAAATGAATTATGAAACATAACGAAAAACATATGAAAACATAAGAGACACATTTTCTACACTCACAACCACAAGAATCTCATGAAACAGAGCCGCTGCCTTTTATTAATTCTCTCTCAAAAAATACACAGTGAAGAAACAAAGTTTCTTTCCCATAGTCTCCCAGAAGTTACAAGCCAACCAACCCTTTGCAAACAAAATGCATACAATATATAGAATGTGCCATGAAGATGAAGATTAGAACCCAAGGGTTGGGGAGTTACTCGAATCATTGCAAAATGGAGATGGAGAGCCAACCATCAGCTACAGGTGCAGCGCCACAAACATGACATTGGCTTTGGGTGATCATTTGCCTTCCGTCGCCACTTGGATAGAAGCCAATTTGGAGAAAAAAATATTTAAATGCCACCTTTGGTGCCAAAAAACCGAAGTGTAGATGACCGGGCCCACTTGGAGAAGTCGCGACCCAAAATTTCGCGAAACAGGAGAAAATTGGCACTTTTTTCCCCTGTGCGTCGCGCCAAATTCTCTGTGCGTGGCGCTACTTTGGGGCCTCTTTTGGGGCACTTACAGGTGTCCAGAATGTGCCAAGTGGGCTTTTTGGAAATCCTGTCTTGTCTACTTTCTAACTCCACTGGAATTTCTGAATTTGGTGCTCATTTGCCCCTCCAAATCTTCATTCTCCAAGACTGCTTTAAGTGTGTCAAAAAAGTGGCAGAAAGGCCATTTTTGGTGTGTTTTTTGACCTTTTGGAGCTTCATATCTTGCTAAAATTTCTTGCTCGGACACCAGTAGTTGTGATTTTCCATGATGAATCCAAAAATGCAAACCATTCCTCATTTGGAGCTCTATAATTTTAGCGCCATGCAGGGTGCGCGGCGCACAAGGAGAAAAACCCTATTTTTTGCACAAAAAATTTCCAAAAACACAAAAATGCCCCAAATTTCTTTGAATTTGGGCTGGAGGTTCCCTATGGGGTGCTATGCTGAGCCAAGGAAGCCTCAGCCAAGATTCGGAGCCGATCTCACTCTTTTTCCCTTTTTGCCTTTCTTGTTGCTTTCCTCAATTTCGCCTTTAAGCTCCTTATCCGGGCCTTTAAACTCAAGTTTTGTGTCCTGTAATGATAAGTCATGTGTCTCTGCAGTGTGTTGTCTTCATCGGCCTTGTTCAAAATTTTGTCCAGGTGCATGTTAACCAACTCGAGAGTAGACTCCCGATCATCATGAATCTGTTGCTCCAAGGAAGTGAACTCAATCCTCCTATGTTGGGCAGCTTGGCGATCCTCACGGATGTTCTGCGGCTCCATGATCACATGCTGGTCTTCTAGCTATTTGTTCCTCTGCTCCAAATACTTGATCTTCCAATTGACCATCTCCAACTTGAGTGATAAGGATTGAATCTCTGTTTCTTTCTCCTGGATGGTCTCTTTTATCTGTGCACTTTGCGATCTGTGTCGGCATCATCATCATCCTGAAGGAGAATGAATTCGGTCTCTCGTTCACCTGATGGCACACCTGAAGGCCCCTCATCATGCTTGGGCTTTTTTCCCTTGTCCTGTACCTATGTTTTCAATGGAGGAAGCGAGGCCCCTTCCACCTTGGGTGGAGATAACACTCGCTTTGCTGCTGCAAACAAAGGTCTGGTGCCTTTCGGATAGCCTCTCTGATATGTGATGAAAACTGGCACCGTAGTGGTCTCATGTAGCTCATACTGATGAGATGGGCCCCCTACCTCATGCTCTGCCTCTGAAACTACCTGTGGAGCGCTGAAGAAATCACGGGAGATGAAGTCCTCCCAAGCAATACCCTGCAATCCCAACTGATGGTCCACCAAAATCCGGATGAGAGCAAAATGATAGACACTGTTTAGCTGCTGTCGAGGGGTCTTGCGCTGCATGAAGTTTTTCATCTTCTCAATGTTGTTGCAAATGAAAAATGGGAGGCTCATCATCCGCACCCTGGTGAAGTGCATGAGCAACCTGATGTGATAGGCATAGAGGCGGGAAAACCTTCCCTCACAATTGAAATACTTCATGATCAACCTCATGAGTGGGGCATACTCATCCCTCAAAAATCTGAATGGAAAAACTCTAGTGAGCTGGCTCAAACAGCTGTTCTTGATGTAAGGCTCATAATGATGCCTCTCCACTTTATTTTTCTTATTCCACTGTTCTCCAACGTTCGGTATTCCTGTTGCCACTAATATGGTTTCCGATGTCAATGTGAAAGTGACCCCAGCCAGGACAAATTGACCTCCCTGTAGATGAAGTGCAAAAAGGCGGGCCAACTCATGATGGACTCTGACATTTGCCACCCTTTGACAAAATTCATAGCACGCCAAGTGCTAGAAACAAGACATGGCAAGAGGGCATGCCTGCAGCTCAGTGAGGGTGTTCGGCTCATCTCTAAGATGTCTGCCACTCCTAGGTCTCCGGGGAGCCTGTTCTCCTGAAGTTGTATCACTGTGAGTTTCCCCCTCATATTATGATGAAACTTATGATGCCATTACTGCTGTTTTCTACCCTGAATTTTATGTTGCCCTTGAATTCCAATGAAGCCGGTAGCTGCCCTGAAAATCTGCCACCAAGGGGACAATAAAACAGGGAGTGTTAGGAGGGGAATGATGAAAAGGAGAATAGGGGTTTAAAAGGAGAAATTTATCAAGGATTTGGGAGCGATTTGGGTATGGTGTTTGATGGGGTATGGTTTGGGTATTTTGAGCCATAGGAATAAAGGGAACAAATGGATATGATTACAGTGGAGCTAGGGTGATTATTAGGGGAAACTGCTACAGGGGAATTAGTTGATAGAGGTAGGGTAGGAGCATACTTTAGCAATAATGTCATTATATCAAAACCCTAGCTTCTTGACCTTCTTTGTGTCATCTTTGCTTTACTTTTAAAAAAAAAATTACATTTGATTCATGGTCATCGAAATCACATTCCTCTTCAGGTTTAAATGCCAATGGTGAAGGTAGTTGGGCTACCTCTCCAACCTTGAGGGTTATTCACAAAAATTTTGGGCAATTTAGTACATTGTTGGGCTTATAAGTCTGTGCACCGTGCGCCGGTTTTGCGCCGCGCCAGTGGTGATTTTGCACTGTGGCCGGGCTCCCAATGTGCCGCGCGCCGGTTTTGCGCCAAGCTAGTGGCGATTTTGCATTGTGGCCGGGCTCCCAATGCGCCGCGTGCCCTGAGTGCGCCGCGCCACCATGTGTGTGTGCCGCGCATTGTAAAAGTCGCCCAGACTTGCTTGAAAAATAGGGGAGAGGGTTTTAGGGCGGTTTTAGGGTGGTTTCTTTAGGAAACATGATGGAATGGAGGCAGGAACGATGAGGAGTTAGGGGACAAGGGGAGGGGAGCAGAACCTTAGTGCTTATCATCACATTTTTGCAACCCCATTTCTCGCTTTTCTAGATGATTTTTTCATGGTCAATCTTGTGCTTTTGGGGTACCATTTAAATATCTTATGCACACCAAATTATTGACAAATTTGAGAGAGGAGAGGTGTCAAAAGGGCCTACCTCTTGATTTGCTAGCCTTCACCGAGATTTGGAATGATTTGCACTGTTTTTATGCCCCTGGCTGTGTGCGTCGCGCGCCAAGCCCAGTGCACCGCGCGCTGGGTGTGCATCGCGCCCTTGCAAAAACTGAATGGCGGGCAGGCTGCGTGTGCGCCACGCCCTCTGTGTGTGCCGCGCTCCCTGGTGTATGCGCCGCGCTTCCCAAACCAACTCTCACTCACTCACACTTTCACGATTTCGCTCTCCCACTTTTTGTAATGTCTCTCCAAGTCTTCAATGGCACAATGGCTTTGCTTTGGGCCACAACAAGTATATATATAGGCTTGAGAGAAATTGGTTTGATTTTTTCTTCCTTGAAAACCCACTTTCTAATGTTTGTGTTTTGCACTTTTTTCATTGACTTTAAAACACCCTGATTTTCATTTTTCTTTGAAATTTTGGCTCTCATGATGGGATTTTCGACATTTCTTTGCAGGGACTGTGCGACTGGGAATTTGGCCATGGAAACCATGACTACATCTAAAAAAGTCAACTGGCGATTTTTCGAAAATTTTTGTCATAGTTCACCTTGTTTGACTTTTCTTCAAAACAGAGTTTTGAAGAAGAGTCGATGTCTCTTCAGGTGATGATGAAGCTTTCGGAACCATAGCTGTATAAGGTCTCCCTCTGTCATGTATGGCTTGTTCTAAGACCAAATTGCTAGTTTCCTAGACCCAAACATAAAAGATGACTTTGTCCTGTAACATGATCAGACCTTGACTATCATGAATTTCAGTGATTATGGACCAAGACCTGAACCAGCAGGGGCCAGACATGAGGGAAAATGACTAGCATGACTTTCTCTATCAGATCATGGCATGTCCCTAGCGAAATGCAGCTGAGTGAATGGAGCGGGACACCTAAAATTGAAATGCACAAAGAGTTTTGATCTCTGACGGAGGGCTGACCAGACCGACTCTAACAGTACCCAAGGATTGTAGCCATTGGACTCCTAGTACAACATCAGCACCCCCCATTGGAATGGAAAGCATTGGGTTATTCAATACATATTCTCTCATGGATAACTTGATATTATGGCACTTTCCTGAGAAATTTATGGTTCCTCCACTTGCAACCATCACTTGACACTGTGGTGTTGGATATAGGAAGCAATTCAATTGCTTGGCTATCTTACAATGAATAAAATTATGGGTATTGCCTGAATCAATCAACACTATTACCTTTTTCTTCTTGATATGTCCTTCTATCTTGATAGTTTAAGGAGTGGTAATTCCAGCCAATGCATTACAAGATATGGTCAGATTCATTTCTTCTTTCTCTAGGGTTTGTTCCTGATGTATATCCTCTTATTTTGACATTTCTTGTTCCTTTTCTTCCTCCTCTTCACAATCTATGTAAAATAATTTCTTCTCAACACACTTATGACCTTTAGTATATTCTCTATCACAACTGTAACAAAGCCCTTTTGCTCTTTTTTCTTCCAATCGTTGTGGTGTCAACCTTGTAGGTTGTGGATGGCTAGGGGCAACAACACTTCCATCTTTATGATTGTGAGTGGTAGGCTTCCTTTTTGCCATAATTTTGCTTTCCATTTTTCTTGTCAACCTGAATGCCTTCTCCAATGAATCAGGTTCCCAAAGGCGAACCTCATGTTGGATGTTATCCTTTAAAGTCCCTATGAACACATCAATCCTATGCTCCTCTGAAATATCTTTTACCCTTATATTCAATTTTTGGAAGTCCTCAACGTGCTCCATCATTGAACCCTTTTGTTTGAGATTTATCAATTGGCTAAAAAAAGTGTTACTTTTTGTATCCTCATAATGTGCTATCATTTCATCCGTAAAAATAGCCCATGTGAAAAACTGTTTACGAGAGCAAAGCCATCAATACCATACAAACTGATTTGGTTCCAAATATAAAGTTGCAATGTCTACCTTTTGTGTGTTTTGCACATTATGGAGATTGAAAAATTGCTCCATCTGTAGTATCCATGTTACGGGATCCTTGCCATCAAACTTCTTCATATCGATCTTTGGAACATGGTGGTTCTTCGAGTTTCATCATGAGTTTCCTTACTACCCTTTCGCCATTAGTAAGCATTTCTTGTAGAAAATTTGTCAAATTTGTCTTCAAATCTTCTATCTTAGCTTCTACATCTTTCTTTAAATCATCCATCTTAGCTTCCACACCATCCATCTTAGCTTCTACATCTTTCTTTAAACCATCCATATTATCTTCCACGCCTTTCTTTAAATCATCCATCTTAGCTAACACGCCATACATACTAACTTCTACATATTTCTTTAAACCGTCCATCTTAGCTTCTGTTACTTTTTGTGCGAGTGAAATTTGTTGTACTTGGTCTCGTAATTTTGATATATCATGTTGCATTTCTTCCTCTTCTTCATGAGTCATGTTAGAGCTTTTAGTTTGCTTAATAGGTGTTTCCATTTTCTTTCTTTGAAGCATCAATTACTGATAATAATGCTTCACTATTCCTTTGAATTCCTTCAAGCTAATTTTTCAAACCAAACTTATGCAAAAAAAAAAAAAAAACTACACACCATTTTTCACTTTATAGGAGCTCGATATTGAATTTGTTGTATCTCTGTAATTTTGGATCTCCAAGGTTTGAAATTGCTTCCTACGGTAACCCTCTGAGTACTCTTTCTAACTCCACAAGTCTGATCAAGATTGGATTCTCCAATGAAGAGTTATGCAAAATATCCCACGATGACCTTATTATAGGTTGGTTCAGTAGATCGAGATTATACGAAGTTCCACGTGTCACTGTTTTTACCTTAGGATCTGAAACTGATACACAGAAAACTACAGTCCGTCCTCTTTTTGTAACTTCTTACGAAATTTCAATATGATGTTTAGAAAAAAAGTTATGATGATTTTCCCCAGGTCACCTATTTGAGATATAATTTGGGATCCTGCAAAAACCCTAACTTCCTTGGATCATATATCTGAAAATATAGTGAGACAAGACCTGAAATTCAGACCCGAAGTTCAAAGAGATTTCATCTCAAATGGGATTTTTTCCACTTTTGAAACGTCGCAGAAAAAAATTTATAGCGAAAATTCCACGATGACTTGTTTGGAGCAGCGAAACCCTAGAATCCAAGCTCTAATACCAAATGTTATAAAACCAGCTCGCAATAAGATATAAAAGAGAGATAAACGCCTTAGAATTCAACCTCTTAGAGGATGAAACATCCTTTACATTACACAAATGAACAATTCTTAGATGATACAAATGACAAAACCTCCTTTCTATATATAGGAGTCTAAGGGGTCACAATATAACCAAAGCCGACTTAACAATAATAATATAAGGGCACAAAAATAACAATAGTGGGCTTCTATGGGGCACAATGATAACAATATGGGGACAATAGGGGCACAATAATAACAATAAGGGATACAATGAAAATAGTAATGGGGGAATCACTAGTACTATAGGGACCTAATAGAAAAATCCATAATATGAGCACTAATCAAAATGCCACCCAGAAAATACACGAATGGCTTTTGCCAAGAAAACATATATCCAAATTTAGCATCTTATGATGTCGAGGCGTAGTGTTTGAACTGCCTTAGCATAAGGTAGGGTGCCCTATGGTCTTTCCCATAAGACAAGTATTGATGCCCTCACTACAATCTCCTCCCTCACCTCCTCCATGGCTACAAAACACAAATATTTTGACTTTCAATAGCTTACCCTCACCACAATCTCCTCCTTCACCTCTTCCACAACCGCCAAATATAAATTTCCTAAGTTTCAATAGCTACCCTTCACTCGGGGCTTGTTCTTGGCCCTCTGTTTGGACACAATGGCCCTTTTCTGTTTAACTTAATTTTCCCTAGACGTCCTGCCTTGGAGGAGGCTGGTTCCTTGGACTCAAACACGACTTTTGTGTTAGATTAGGAAGGTCCATTGTGGTAGATGATGTGTGTCTCTGGAGGAAAATAATTTGATAATCTGGAGATTTGACTATTTAATAGAAATGTCATTTTGGAAAGTATCCAAATAAGTGGATTATGGATATTTGAAAATCTACATATCCAAATCTAACACTTTTATTTAAATGAATTTATGAATGCTCTTGGATAAGCGAATTTCGAATATCCAAGAATCTGGATATCTAGATATGGATTTTCCTTTTAAGTGATTAAATGGGATTTTTTGAACATCTGGAAGTCTAAATCCCTAGAGGTATAACTCTTTTAATAAAATGAATTTATTGAAATCCACATATTCAAATATAACTTGGTATGTTGACTTGTTTGAATCTAGATGTGACACTATGCGATAGTGACATGTGAGTAGAGAACTACCACATGTCAAACAATTGATGTGGCACAATATGGTGTTGAAATATGGCACCAAATGCTACATGTATTCCATGTGTCAATAGTATGATTGTTGGTGTGGCATTAAGAAGGTTAAAATTTCTGAGGGCCATATCTTCATGTCGAAAGCTCAAAATTTGATGAATTTATATCATTCAAAAGCTCTCTATGAGAAAATGATGATGGTGGCCTTAAAAAAGGAGGTTTGACTGGTTAAAACAAGAGAAAATGTGGATATCCCACCTCCATAAAGTGACCTTAGGGGTTGGGAAATTACAATCATACCCTAAAAAATCTTTGAGGTGATTGGGTGTACTACAATTTGATTGAAAAGAGTTCCCTTTAAAAATCACTACGGGCTTATTTGATTCAAGCTTCTATAGATCCCTTAGGAAGGAGGTCTTTCGACATCATTTTAATGTTACTTGCATTAAATTTTTCACTAAATCTTTTCGTGATAGTTAGATCGTCATCACTTATGCATTAAATGATTTCTCAACATGATTGCCCATTTTTTGTGGCAAGTTGAATACTAATAAATATATGAAGGCCACACACTTGGCTTTCTTGACGATACATGCCTTTTACACCACTCCAACATATCATCACATATATCTCATGTTGGAGTTCAATTGAAGGGTGAGAAGAAGGGTCTATGAGTTTTGTTATCTTTGGTATTAAACTCATAGCTACTACTATCTCAAGCTTATGAATCTGTTGAAGTGAAAATTCAACCCCCCTTCCCCCACCATTTTTAACTTATTCATTTCAAATAATGTGGACCTTTTCCATAAATTTTTGGCTAAATCACTTTTTTAATATTTTATTTTGGTTAAGTGTCCTACAATTTCCTATTTTCATCGGATTTCTATTTTGATTGCTTCATTGAGTTTTACTTTTCGCTAGTTTTCTATTGGTACTCGTTTAATCTCATTTGGTTCAATAATTTTTACCATATGGGGTTTTAAAAAGTAAAAAAAAAATATTATTTTAGTTTTTGTAAATAAAATAGTAATTGACTGTAAATATTAATTCTTAGTTAATTTTTTTAATTATTTCATTTTTCACTAACGGTCCAACAAAATCACCGCAAGCAAATTGTAGAATAATTAAAATTATGTGTTTTTGAGATCTCAGTAATTTATTTCAATTTCCAATTTTAAAAGAAATTACTACCTGAAATCTCCAAATTGCAAAGTGGTTGTACTTCATTTTGTCGGATTTTTAATTACCAAGTGCTTGTAGTTTATAATGGATGATCTCACTCCACGTGGGCTCCACTTCACCTCACCTCCTCCCTTACTTTTTTATAAAAACTCTAATCAAACATTCTTGAAACCTCCAATGGAATAAAAATATCAATAAAAAAAATACTAATATAAATATTCTGATAAAAAAATCTCAATATAAAAATCCCAATAAAATAAAAAAAAAAAAAATCTCGATATAAAATAAAAAACCCTTCCATAAAAAAATAAATAAATAAAATTTAAAAATTATCGAGACTTCGAGCCTTTTGGAGATAGAAGATCGTTTCAAAAGACTTACAATATAAAATACTTCTGATATCCAATATCTGATGCTTTTGTGTGGACGGCTTGGCTTAAAACACTCCATGATTTTCAAACGTATTATTCAATGGTCCTTTAACATATTATTTGCAAGTTACTAAAACGAATTGTGATGGATCGTGTAATATTGTTTATAATGTAATTTTAATATAATCCAAATATAATATATTATTAATTTAATTAAATTGAATTTTAATTAATTAAATTGATTAATTTGTAAATAATTTAATTAATTGTTTATTAATTTAATTAAATTGAAGTTTAAATAATATAATTAAATTGATTATGTAAAAAAAAAAAAAAAATTACCAATTTAATTAATTGTATATATTTGATTGACTAACAGTTGATTAGAATTAATGGATTTAATATAAAATTGGATTTTTAATTAAATTTTTTTAATTTTAGTCTAGGCAGAAATTTTTCTAGAATTCTCACAATTTTGATATTTCAATTTTGGAAGCTCATAAGTGGAGTTTTACTTGGCCAAATAAGGTCCAAGATGGAGAACGTTTTGGAACTGGTTACATGACCAAATTCTGTCATTTAATGAGTCTAAAATCTAGTAGAAAGTTAAGCTTTGAATTTGTAACTAAAATTAATTTTTTTAGTTTAATTTTTGCATTTTTCATTTGCTCAAAGCATCCATTGATTTTCAAATCTATTCATTTATGTTCTCTTTGACCAATAAGATCTTTACAAGGATCAATGGAAAGCTGATATTTCATTTCATTTATTTAATTAATTAAATTTTAATTGGAGATGTTTGTTTTCCAATTTGGCATTTTTTTCATTTTGATTTGCATTTTAATTTAATTTTGATTGATTTTTGGCAGGAGAACAGTTGAGGAGATGAGGAAGAGAAGATTTGGATCAATGGTATTGCTCCAGCAAGAGAGGAAAAAGAATGGTGGCCAATCAAATTTGTGGGAGCAAATTCATTTTCCAAAACAATTCTCTCATTTTGATTTTGATTTGTAATTATAAATATGGATTTTAGATAATGTAAAACGGGGTCTCTTCTCTACACTAAGGGAATTATAAAGCACTATTGTAAGGGATTTTCAAGTTGTCGAAGTAGGAGGAAAGGCTTAGATATGAGTTATTGAGATTTGTCTTTTTCAATTCTAGACTTTGTATTAGGCGCGGAGCTTGCACTATTGCATCTCTTTCTCTTAATGGTGAGGCTTATGACTTGATAAAGATTGTTGGAGATCAATTCAAGGAACAAAACACAGAGATCAGGTTTTAATCAATTTGTATTTTAAATATTGTTATGTTTAATGCAAGTTTCATCTTTTTAATTATAGATCTGTGTAAAATGTTTTTATGTTGAGCATTATTGTTTAATGTGAAGATGAAGGTATTTTGAATGAGCTATCTAGTTCATTAGCGTCATAGATCTACTGTTAATTTTCTCTTTTGCTGTTATACTCAAATCATATTTCTGAGTACCTAGTTACTCATAAATCTACTATCCAAATTCGGTTTAATTATCATTGACATTAAGAAAACTATTTCCTAATGTTTTTGGTTGATCATTCATCATTAATTGGTATCTGAACAGAGTATGCTTTGGTAACTATAATATCAACTAGTAGAACTATTTCATTAGCTAGATATTCACCTAAAATCATGCATGTTAAAATCCTAATCATTTAATTACTTTGCTCTTAGTTGGGCTAGATATACATCTTCCTAATTGAGATAGGCTTAGGAATTCTTTCCTTTTGTTTGCATTCTAGGATTAGTTTGCATTTAGATTAATCATTACATTCCTAGAAGTCCTCTTATCAAAGAGACAATATTTAGTTGTGGATTGGTTGAGCCCTAGATCAGCTTAAGGATCACTTTCTTTCCTAAGCTCAACAAGAGGGTTGATATGATGTCTCTTCTCTATTGGTAAGTAAAAGACATACTTTAAGCCAACAAAGATAGAGAGAAGGTAATTGGACCTAGTTTAACCAGTTGGAACCACCATTCCAAACGAAAAGGAGTTTCTTTAAGTTCTCGACTGAGTGGTCTCCCTTATAATGTTGAATGGTCATTTCAAGCCATCAACATAATCATAAGCGTGAGAATTCCTCATAATGGAGTTACAATGAGAGTAGATTAACAATGAATTATTGTGGACACTATTGCATTCTAAATCCATTTTGCAAGTTTCCTTAGATTTACCACCAAGGATAATACAATAGAAACATAATAACCTCTTAGTGAATAATATTCACACCATTTGCACGATCATTCAGGACTACCAACTTGAATTTGAACAATAGGACATGTGACCATTTGTAATTTTCTTAAAATTAAATTTAAATATTTCTCTAATAATTATAGCAAAGAGATAAGGGGATTTTCGTATACGAGGACCTCACTTGAGCACAGGTTGTGGAACTTAAAAAATCCAGAGAATAGGTTATGGAAGCACGACAGGCAAGGAAATGGGAAGTTATCAAGAATATATAGGCAGTCATTTAGGACTCCTTCCCACTTTGGTGGGATCCCTGAACTGAAGGTTCCAAGTGAAAGGCTTGCTTGGGTAGACGACAGGTTACAACCATTTATATCCACAGTTGGAATGACAATGGATATTTCTGGTCATCATCAGGACTCTTGTATGATGCTCTCGAATCAGTAGACATCCTCTCTATGACCGAGACTCATGCGAGCCCTATTCGACCTCTCCCAGATATTGCAGGTTGCCATTGGATCTCAGTTTGTAGGCATGAGATGAGGAGCTCAAGAGGGGTCAGAGGGTCAGGTGGAGTTTCTTGTTTGTCTAGTGACTCATTCTGAAACATGGTATCTTTGGTAGGCGAATATGAGTTTACCCTGTTCATGTGAATTCAGATTAGTGTCAAAGTCTCTTCTTCGAGGGACATCTACATTGTAGTTTGTTACTTTCCCCCTGCCTCTTCATCGTTTTCCATCCATAATGGATCAAATAGGGACCCCTTTACAGACTTGTACACAGGCATTACCCAATACTCTGCTAGTGGGGAAGTCATCCTCCTAGGTGACTTCAATGCTTGTACTAGAGATCTTTGGATCCCTCTCCACGATTGATCAGAGGATTTGTTTTGTACCTAAGGGATAGATCCAGATTCAGTAGGGATTCACTAGATGTTAGATGATGCTTTGGGGCCCACTACAATTTATGGCAAGAATCTATTATATTTCGGGGAATCCCAAGAATTGTTGATTCTAAATGGTCTCCCCTGTTTCCCAGAATTCCACTTTTTCAAATGTCCGCCATATGGCGGGCGTGCGAGTGTAGTTGATTGTGTCCTCACTAGTTAGAAATTGCACCCTTTTATTCGCCATTTATCAACCTTCCCCATCCCCCTTTCCGATCATGCACTTATTTCCTTATCTCCCTAGTTTTACCCTCCCCTTCCACCCCATCCTTCCCCTCACGGCCCACCCCAAACCACCTTTCAGTTTGAAAAGGAAACCTTGACATCTTCTCCTCTACCCTACACAAGATGCTCCCATCAGAGACCTAGTTCTCCTTTCTCGATTCTTCTTCCACTAAATACACCTGTCTTTCATTGCCATTTGGGAAGAAACACTCAAATCCTTCCCCGACTCCACTCATTCCACTTCCATTTCCCCTAAAGTTGGATCTTGCCCCATGAACAAATGGTACGATGACAAATGCAAGACTCTACATCAATAACTTTGATATGCTTTCACCCACTGTCAACCTTCTACTCTAACCTCAAAGCTTCTTATTGTTGTCTCCTCTGTCACAAGAAACAACTCTTTGTCTCTATAGAAGGTGGGAACTTTATGCTCTCCTTGCCCACTCGCCTAGACAATTATGGAGTACCATCCTTCCCTGGTGCTCCCCTCTTCCATTTGATCTCGAACCTACATCCTTGTTCTCTCACACTTCCAACCTTTATGATATTCCTGGGTAGGCCCAAATTCATGTTACATCCCCACCCTCTTCATGTTACCTATCCTCAGACAAAGATATTAGAGATGCCATTTGGGTGATGAACAATAGAAAAGCAGTCATTGAGAAAGGCTACCAAGCAGAATTCTTTAAGCATGATTTTCGTGCTTTGGTTAGCTTCTTGGATGATCTCTTCAACCATGTAGTCCGTGAAGTTTTTCCACCAACATGGTCACAACACATCATCCATCCAATCCACAAAATAGGTTCCAGCTAAAATCCCAATAAATACAAAATGATCATGGTGGGCCACACATTCTCAAAGTTGTATGTTATTGTTCTACATAGGAAGCTCTCCAATGACCTTGAGCAGAGACAACTCAAAGCTAGGGGACGGGTAGGTTTTCGACTGGCTCATCAGACTATTGACCACATCTTCACCCTTCACGTCGTGATTGAGGAGGCACGACACTACTCTTCGAAATTCTATTGTTGTTTCGTAGATTTTCGGAAAGCTTTTGACTATGTTCCGAGGGAAGCCTTACTCCAGAGACTTGGAGATATTGGCATATTTGTGACCCTATTGACAACTATTATGCGCCTATATGATTTTGTCCTTGGTTATCTTCGCGCGACTCATGGGATGTTTGATTTCATCTGAAGCACTATTGGAGTTAAATAGGGTTTTCCATTGTCCCCTACTCTATTTGGGATCTGTATTGATGAGTTGGAAGCATTTCTAAACGAGCATATCCAGAACACTTATGGTTACCGTCTTCACCAGGTTATGATATCTATTCTAGTCTTTGTTGATGACGTGGTCCTCCTCTCCTCATCCCCAGAAGGATTACAGAGGCAGTTATATGCCTTATCTTTGTTTTGTGATCTTCAAAAGTTGACGGTCAACTTGAGTAAAACAAAGGTTATGGTCTTCAATGGGGTGAATAAAACCTTGTACCTTCAATTCCTATTCAAAGGAGAGGAGATTAATATCACCAGCAAGTATACTTACTTGGTGTTGCAATCCTCAGGTCCCCGCTTCAGCCTCAAATCAACAAAGGATATGGATCCTTAGCCCTTCTCGAAAGACAATTTTTTCGACATCACTTCCAGGACATCTCGCCCAAGATGAGCCTCATGGACACCTTGATCTGTCCCACTATTCTATATGGCTTAGAATTTGGGGACCGTATTTACTTGAGTTAGATTGGGCTTCAGCTGAGAGAGTCGAGATTCTTCTTCTCCGTCGCATCATTAGATGCAAACAGACTGTATTGTAGCACACCATCCTTGCAGAGTTTGGAGCTCAGCCCTTTAAGCTTGAGACAGTCTTCAAATTGGTTTCATTCTTACATTGTATATGGGGCTTTTCAGACTCAATAAAGAGTACAGATCGATATCCTTACTTGGAAAATTGCTCTTCTAAGACTATTTTCCATTCTAATCCCTCAGGTCGGGCCAGATGTTGGTTTACAAGAGTTTCAGATCTCTTATAGTCAGTGGGGATTTAGTTGGATCGTCTCCCTACTTTCCGATATTCCTTAGATGCTCTTGGTCACCTTTTACCTACTAGACAGAAGCTAAATAAGATCACCAGGGAGGACATCTACAGGCAGTTCGTCCAGGTCATCTGGGTCAATCCTTCAGGAGGGTTACGCCCAAATATGGCCTTCTACATTGAGCACTTCTTGGAGTTAAGAGACAGGCTCATTGTTCAACCACAATATAAGTTTCTCCACTGGATGCATGCTCTTCGCATTCCTCTAGGCCAGTTCAAAGTAGGTTCTCATAGAATTCGTGTAGAGATGGACCACCATGTTGATAGACCAAACATAATTTGCTAAGTATGTCATTTACAGGAAGTGGATATCGAGGTGCACTTCATTTTTGGATGCCTTGTCTACTACGAGATCGGAGGAAGGTTCCATTTCTTGTTCAGCGATTATCGAACCCTCGCCAACTTTTTCAAGTATCTCGATCAGAGATGTTTGGCCCTATATATGCATAAGGTGCTCAAGTTTTGAGTGCATATTCTTCAGCCTCCCATCAGACTAGACCCCACACAGAGGATCATAAATTTTTTTAGGGTACTACCTTTAGACAGGGGCACCAAGAGACTGATTGAGACCAGTACATATCCAAACTCTATATCAATGAGGATATGTGGGACGTCACCTCCCCACACAAGACCTCAACAGAGATTTGTCTCAGATCCGTTCCTAGGATACAGACTAGGTCATCCAGATCTCAACAATGCGTGAACTCCCCCATGCAACGATTTAGTGGACAATCCGTACCTTCCACTAGTTCTTCATCGGGCCAACAGACATTGTTGAGTTTCTTCAGTGTTCTTCATTCAGCCTCGGATGTTAGGAGAGATGGGTCTTCTTAACACTCTATAAATCCCTTTAAGGATGAGGAAAGGAATCCCAGAGGTAACCACAAACCACTTGTAGGTTAGGGTATAGTCCCCCTAACCTTGGAGAGGGATCTCTCATTGGATCAACTATCAATCAAAAGACTAATATGATATGAATTTTAGACTAGTTATTAAGCTTAGAGGTAGATGATATAATTTTGAATGAAAATTATTGGGAGTGAAGGCCGCTGAAGGATAGGATTATAGAACATCAGGACATGCATGAGCCATCAAGATAACATAGGAAAGGTATGCACATATCTCAAGTCAATTGTTGGTTGTATTATAGCGAAGAATGAAGGAAACATATAAATATTCAGTCAAATGTAACAGAGCATAAGGTTATGAATTATGCTACACAACTTATAACCAAATATTCAGAAGAAACATGACAGATCAACAAAGAATTCCATCATGTATGAGATCCACAATTATCCTGAGCATCTAAGGATGAATTCAAGACAACAATTTCATAAATGGATATAAAATTAACATAAAGAAAACACAAACTTGAGACGACACACCACAGGAATCTACGAAATTGATAACACAATATTTTTTGAGCTTTTTATTAAAATATTAAACCCACAAGGCCCCCTCCTACTCAAGAATTCTCCATCCTCTTTTGCATTGTATATTTAGCCTTTAAATACTCTTTCGGCCAAGGGTACATTGCATTTCATCCAGCTAAGTGGATCGAAAGGTGTGTTCTATCTTTGTTTCTAACAAAAACAACAAGATTTGGGTCAATTACAGAAAAGCATTAATTCATAAAATCATTTTCATCCTCATTTTCCAGTAGTCCTCTGGGAGATCCCGAACTTCCTTCCATGGTGTCAAAAATCCTTCTAAAAACCCTCATGATTCTCTAGTTCATTCCTCTTCTGCGTATTGGGTCACTTCCGAACATTTAAAACCATAAAACATGGTAGAGTATAGGTTGTGACTATAGATTCAGTCTTCCGGGGTTAAGACCTTTAGCTTGGGACAGGGGGGCAATTCTTTGAAATATTTCCTTGATGTTTGGTCCTTTCGAATAAATACTTCGGGACTTGGTGGAAAAGGGGGTTGATTCTTTAGAATAATGCGCTACAAATGGTTCCCATGTGTAACGCATGGGACCACAACACATGCATCGAGGTCTTTATAATATCGAGGCTTTTCAATCGGTAACTTCGTAACGTAGCAATTGCACCATCCAAGACTTACAATTGCCGATTGTTGGGCCTAAGAATTATCCTTAAAATACATCCACTTTCACCCCATTCACACATTTTCTCACCTCTATTCCACCACCATGTCACCACATCAACTTCACTTTCATCATTAAATGGGTTACCATTGTGTTTTCCAAAACATTATTAATTCTCAGTATTTTTAAGTGATTTTATGGTTAAACTTTAGAAAATAATATCCATATACTTTACCTAACAATTAGACTGAGTTTGTTGACATGTGTAGGTACAATGGAGGCTTCTAAGGCACCCTTATGTGGCACTCTATGTTCAAATTCGAATTTGAGGAGATCATGGACCTCATGGATAAGATCATCAACCTCATGGAGAAGATGATGGAGGATAGGGTTATGTGTCACCAATGGTTGAGAGATATGTGGATTTGAAGAGGGAATTGTGGATCCACATTTATGAGTTTGTTATCACAACTTTTGTATAAATATGAGTGTTATCTCCTTCATTTGTAACTTTGGAATTTAGAATTTAGAATTGAGAAGTTAAAATTTAGTACCTTAGGATCTTACAAGTTTGTAATGAGAAGTTAGAATTTGGAATCATAGTAATGGAGATTTTAGAACCTCTTGGAATGTAGAACTTGTATTTGCAAATTTCATTTGAAGATAAATAAAATGGAGCTTCTTTGATCTTCTACATTTGACTTCTCTTTTGATGTGCTTGTGAATCCTTGGAAGAACCCCCATTGTCTAGCAAGTACACTTTTGTTTTGGTAAGCTTTCATTTTATGTTTGTTTGTAAATTTCATTAGGTTCATATGTTTGAAATATTAACGAATGACCTTTTGTAAGAAAGTATTAATGTTTCTTTCAATGAATCTAATTTGTTATTTAATGTTTAATTTCATTAGTTTAAATAGTTTGTTGATTAAGATGATTAGAAATATTAATGAGCAGTCTCCTGTAAGGGAGCTTTAATATTTCTTACACTTTTCACAATGTCTTTAGATTTCATTTTGTTAAATGACTAAATAGGTGCTGGAGATCCTAATGAAAGACCTCTTGTAAGGGAGATTTGGCATTTCTTCACCTAGCTTAGTTTAGTTTGTCTCTAAGTCCATATATATTGGATGATCCTCAAAGTTTACTTACCCAGATTGATAGTAAATGAAACTCTAATTTGCATCCGCATTTTAGACCCAACATTTTGGCGCCGTTGCCGGGGAGGATGATTTGGAGATAGACTTAGGAAGTTATTTTTATTGCAATTTCTTTTTACGGACTAACTTGTGAGACCTGGTGACAACAGGTTCTTCATAACGGAGTTCAAGTTTGAGAATTTTTTATTTTCATACTTAGTTTAATTTCAAATTTAGTCTTTTTAAGCCCCCCATTTGTTACTATTCCATCTACGGGAGAGAAATTTGAAGATGTTAAACATGTACTTCTTGGAGAGAAAGGACAATATCAAAAGTGGTTTCAGAAGAACCTTGCGCCAACTCCAAGAATAAGACAAGTTACTCACATGCTTGCAAATCATAATGTAAAAATTTTAAATCTTGATGTGAGCATTTTCGAATTCTTAGTCCATAGGTGGCTTCACTGGAAGCATTCTTTTACCTAGGAAATAAAAAAAATCTTTCAAGTTAAGGTAGAATAGATTAGAAAAATAAAACGAGATCTCGTAGACTTTTCTTTTAAAAAATAAAAAAAAAAAAAAAAATCATCATCATTTTTCATGAATAAGCTACTCCATCCATGCTAACCCGCAAAAATAAAATAAAAACAAATCAATAGGTTAGTATGCTCTCTTCCTGTGCTTCGAGCGATCAGGAAGATCAGAAAATCTATTGATTTATTTTCAAAAATAATATAAAAATCTCTTGCTCGGAAATTGCACAAATCATTAAAACTACAACATTATAAGAAATCGAAATCATTTTTTTTTAAATTCGTTTATTTTCGATTTCAAATTTAAAAATGAAATCTATAGTTTAGTGATTTGATAAAAAACCATATTTCCTCTTAGGCTAGGTCTTGTATGCGTTGGGACCATTTCTTCAAGCAAGCCAAGTCTGCATATAAACAATTCAAACAGGAGGTTGAAACTTCTCTACATTTACTTTGTTCTCGGCTTCTGAATTTTTGGAGCTCATAATTTCTATAATAATGAGATCCTTCTTTGCATTTGATCTTAATTGTGAACAAAGTGTGCCATGTTGGGTTGCACAGTTGGGTCTCTTGGATCCCTTTCCCTTCATCCAATTATCAATCCTGCTTGATTTCCCGTTTCGATGGTCAACCTCAATCTCAACATCATTCTCACTTTCTTATCAATCTTGTGTCTCATTTTGTTATGACTCTTCCATATGTGCATCGTTGCTATCTCGATGGGTTTCAAAGTGCAATTTCATGCGACCAAACAGGCCTTTCAATGAACTAAATTCCTTCCCATGTAGATCACAATTAATAGAAGAATCGATGGGTTTGGAATCGAGTCGTGACCTAACTGATTTGATTTTGTTACAGCATTGCCAGAAGACGCAACAGTTTTTACATGTCGTTTTCAAACATGTTTTTTTTATCAAAAAAAACAAATATGGAAAAACGAAGACATGGGTGTTTTCTGGAACATAATGAATTACATAACCCAGAAATTGTTTCCTTGGATTCCTAACGATTTGAGAGGAATCGTGGTTCTTCGGTACCTTGTCTTGGTGACTACGTGAAGAACAAAATGGTTTTTAAAATTAATGCATAGACAATTACGGGTTTTGCTGGCAGTGAAGCAGATTTCTATGGCCATCAAATCCCTTGCTATCAGTCTAAATGGATTCAAAATTGAAAACAAGATAATAGTGCATGGACAGCTTAGAGATATGGGAAGAGAAATTGTCGAAGCTTCAGGATTGGCTCGTCGTATTTGGCGCTGGACAGAGAACATTAATGATCTATTAGAGAAATTCTCATACGCTATCAAGGAAGTGCGTGGAATTAGGCGTTTGGTGTTGATAATACAGATAGTGATGCCGAGAGCTCACAAATATCAATGGTGTTGCGATTCTATTAAAATTTTCGTAGTACAGAAGCAGGAAATAGAGCAGAGCGGAGTGTGGGATTTTTTTTTCTTATTCTGCCAAATCAGTCTCTTCGAGGCCATGGTTGCCTTTGATAAATCGATAATTGGCGTTAGAGATGCATTCGGCTCCGTTTTATCGACGATCATCCTCATTTTAGTGGCCATTCTTGCGTTTTCCATCCATTTTTTTTCATTTGCATCCAGCTGCTTCAGCACTGTGTGAGGAAGATTTGCCAAAATACACCTTATCGGGCCATTTCCGCGAAGAAATAGGAAACAAAGGATCTCATGCTCTAATATTTCTTCCACGCATCCGTCCGTGATCAATTTTAAACTAGATCAAGTAATATTTATTTCGTAATCGAGATATGCATTTGCAAAGAGCATGCGAAATGATGATACAATAACTGAACAATCAATGCTTCATGAAATTCATTCACCCTGGCATTCTGCAAGAGGACTTTTATTTGTGAGCATACGCTTGTGAATAAGGTAAAGATTAAAAATTTCTGGTAAAAGTTAAACTGTGCCAAGTTGTAAGTTTTCCTATTACAAATTATTTGATAGTGAACGTAAGAATACATAGTGTGTAGACTACAAAATTTGAGGTTTGCAATCTGTTACAAGAAGAGAAAGGCACTCCATTCAATAATAATAACTGCTTTGTAATATGTCAAAGATAACCACACATAAACAATGACACCCCCGACAAAGACATCAGATTCAAATCAATTTTTAATTATTTTTCCATTGAGATCCATACTCTGTTTGAGAGTACCCAACTCAGCGCACACCGAGAGAAAACATGCCAACATTTTTTTTTCCAACACATTATATTTTTTCTCTATATATCCACATTTGTGTGCTTTCTCTATACAACCACATTTAGCATTCATGTCTACGAGGGCACTCTACACAAAGGCACATGAGTATCAAATCCAGTTTCACATATTTTATCATGGATTTCCAAACTTTGTTACAATTCTGTCACTTTTAAAATGCCATGAAGAAAGTTGGAAATTTGAGAATCCAGGTTGGTTTTATTTCCAAGATTGATAAATCAAGTTATGCATTGGCATTGAATAGATTTCATTGATTATAAATATGTGCCATGCATCTTTTAAAAATTATGGAACACTTGGAAGTGAATTTGGAGGATTGATTTATCGAACATTTGGAGGATTATACAAAATATGACTATCTTGTTTCAATAGCTTAGAGTTGGCATTAAAATTATAACTTCTTCTTGTTGTATGTTTTTATATGACATGCTAATCTACAGGACACAACAAATCTTTATAATGCCAAGCTTTTTTCCATGCACATTCCATGAGTCATTTGACACAAACAAGGAGTAGATTTTTTTTTTATGGATATTTATTAAAAATGGATTGTTATCGACATTAGGAATTGGACTAAAATTACGCTTTTGATTATCCTTAATCTGTTTTATTTGGCATTAATTTTTGTGTAATAATCATCAAGGAATTGGCCATTATCTTTTTGAACACACTTATGTTCTTTATGCCAAGTTTTTTTGCAAGTTTCATATGATTAACTAATCATTAAGGAGATTAAATTTTGACAACAATTGGTCTTCAAAAGACTAATTCAATGAGAAATTCTAAACAAGAAGTCCATGATCATAAAACGAAATTTCCATAAAATTACAAGTTCTTGCAACTTCCTATAATAGCTTAATGGTTTGACATGTTGCATGACAGATTAGCAAATTCGACGAGCTGGGATTTGTTCCTAAATATCCAAGAATGGTGAAATAACTATCCACTTTTGATTTCGAAGTCTACAGGTGGTTGCTCAACGTTGGTCAAATTCAACAATTTTAGCAGAAATTCCAAAATTAATGAGCAGATTTGCTATATTGGAGATTTTGCATGCCATAATTTACTTTTTCTCAGCGAGTCATTATCCATTTCCTGTTACCCAAATACACTTCATTACATTTTCTTCAATCCTAACCCACCAATAAAACCAACGAAGCTCATTTACAAGCTTTTTGTTCCACTTTACATATTCATTGTCAGTTTCCTTTTTCCTACACTTGCAAATAAAACCTTGCTTCCATACACCATTGAGTCCATAGTCCTTGAGTCTAAATATTTTTCTAAAAACACCTTGAAGCTTGCATGCCTTAAGGGCAAGCTATCATGCCGATAAACCAAGGGAATACATCAATGTCCCTTGTTCATCGGATCTTCTAAGTATTCGACAAAAACAAACTCATTCATACTTAGAAAGATGTGTTCGGGGCATCTTGACTCTCATCCACATCAAAGATGGGAGCTCTCGTGTTGACTAGTGGCATCCATTAATGGCCACTAAGTTAACAAATTCTTGTTATGTTCGACACCGAAACATTTATTCTGTTAGCTTCTCTCATAAAACAATAATAAATCCAAAAATAAATTAATTAATTAAATATTCCAAGTTAGGAATTTGTGCCTAACTCTTGGGTTGTTCCTCTAAGATAGGAGTTAGTTTAGGTAACTCCTATATTGGTGTGTGTCTGGTGAGAAATTATCTCAACCAAAGGAGAAATTATCTCAACCAAAAGTGTCTAAGATAGCACGCACTATCTTGAGAACACTATCTCTCATCTATTTATTTGTAACACTATATTCAATTATTTTTAATATATGAATGAGAGATAATACATGAGGAAGCATGAAGCTTCAGCCTTTTTCCACCAATATTGTGTGTCTAGTTTTTATGTGTGATTTATATATTTGTCTGAGTTAATTTCATTTTCATCATGTGGTATCAGAGCTAGGTTGAATGTGAGCTATGATAGATGCTAGGCTTACATTCTTGTTGTAAGCAGCGTGGAGTGGACTGTTGCATGAATAATGGATAAAGTTGTTGTTTGAAGAAACAAAACAGGGAGTCCGAACAGATGAATTTTCCTGGCCGCTATAAGAACGTTATCGAATTCTCTGCTCAAGGTTATATTTTTGTTGTCGCTTGATACAAACGACACCACGGATGTATCAGACCAATTGGCCTGTAGACAGCGCGCAATTCGCCTTATCTCAATGCTGCTAGCCTCTGTTCTCAATTGTTCCGTCATTACATGAATGTCTCGAACTCCGTCATTATCTTCTTCTAGGTACTCAAGAGTGGGTTTGCATTCTCTATTACAGGGAAAATTAGCATCCAATACACCGAATGATGCATTAACAGAGTTTGATGAGCATGGCTCAACACCATGGGATGCAGCTTCCATTGGTTCTTTCCCATCTGATAAGGGTTCGACCGGTTCTTTTCTGCAGGATTCACTTCTGTTGTATAAATTAAATGAGCCCTCAGTGCTACTCTTTCTCTAACTCCTTCCTACACAGTACACTCAGACATTTTACTCCACGTAGATGGGAGAACTTGGACGCCGTATTAGAATTTCATTTTGATTTGTTGGTACTTCCAACTATGGCCCACTCCCAGTTCAATAATGTCAGTGATTGGCATTAATTTACGACAAAGATGTGGTGGGTACAGCAATATGCTGATAGATCCCACACTGTCCTTCGGCGCTAGTGTTCCTTTGAAGTTTGATGTGTCCCTCTTCTCCCCACTGTGTTCCCCATGAATTCTTTGCGATAATATAGTCACTCCCTTGGTCGCTTCCATAACCAACTGCTACAAGAAAATGAATTATCTTGGTTCCACACTGCCCTGACAGCACATCGCCTTTGTAAAGCCAAAAAAAATTGCCAGAGGCATCGATTCCCACACTGATGAGCTGACCAAGCCATCTCTCGTAAAAGGTTGTCAATTCCATCCCAAAGGTCGTACCCAGTGATCGATGCAACCTTGTTGTGCTTGGCAAGCCATGATTCATAGAGACTCACAGTTTTGTCCTCACTGAGAAGATCCTTAGGCGAGTATCTGAAATCCCTTGCATCTGTGTTATGACCCGATGAGCCTTATCAACTAGTGGGCGGACTATTGATCGAAGAAAGGACGAGTAAGAGCAGCGGATATGTCTAGATCAACTGATGGATGTGGTCTGCCTGTAGTAGATCTGTGTGTGGGCATCTTTCTCAAAACATTCACTATATGATGCAGATGCTTCTCTTTTCAGCAACTATTCTATTTTTCTTCACACGGTAGCTTTGACCGTAGTGGTTTTGGCCATAGCGGTTTCTATCTCGGCTATACTAGAAAGCGTCAGAGCTGCGTTGGCTAGTCTCGGAAGAAAGTTTGTACATAGACAATAATCCATTTATTTGTGTTCATTTATGACGAAAATGGATTGAGGCGAAAGTTGAAACTATGTTTTCCGACATTGTTGAAGGTATAGATTATGGTCGAAAAACATAAGAAAGCATAGAGAATGAGTTTCTGGTTCAATTCTGGTTCTTTAGAGGCTTGAATGTGTGATCTTGTGGAACTAGCAAGAAAGAAACAGTCGACGCTTTATTCAAGGCGAGCAATAGTGCTGGTATTATATGAATCGATTTGGCTGTGTGTTTTCCGCCGGCATGAAGAAAGTTCAAATGGAATACGATAGTCATCTGGTATCTTTATCTACAATCTCCTAGTCACTGCTTTGGAGCTCTAGCATATTTTGACATGGCTTTTCTGCGTTGTGGAGATAGGGCGCAATTTCTCATGCTCGAAATTCGTGACTTTTGACATTCTCACGATTTTTAAGGTGTGATTTAAATAACGAAAACTCTTCTTTTTAAGTGACTTCATACAACATTTTAATGAAATTTTAAAAAGGAGTGAATAGGAAAGAGGATTATTGCATAAGGATGCTTTAATTTTTGAAATCTTTGAAGTGATAGATTTTTCAAAGGAGAGATGATTGATACAGGAGGTTGAGTCAAGTTTTTGAACGCATTTTCTTCCAAATTTGTGAGTGTCAAATTCTCATTGTTTGAGAAAGCTTTCATGGCAATGTTGTAAAAGATGAAAGGTTGATGATCTCAATACTCAATAAAGACATATTATTTGTGGTGATTGTGTCCAAGATCTGCCCGAAATTGAATAAGGGGATCTTAGGTACACCATGTGTATTTGTGATGGCGAGTGTTTTTATGGCTTCATGTTGTTGCTTATGATTTGTGTCTAGTTTTGACACATAAATGATCTCATTTAACACACATAAAGTTCAATGCAAGCAAGCACAACACTTGTAACAAAATAGCATCAAGGAAGGATAATTAAGCTCAACACATGCATTTGCGTCACTACAACAAATAATCAAAGTTTTCAACATCGGCATTCTACCTCAACGAACAATTTCACTCAATACAATCAAGTTCATGAATCTGCAAACTCCAGCATTTCAAAGCAATGTCTACATCACTACAATCAAGTTAATGAATCTGTAAACTTCAACGTTTCAGCGCACAGTCTACATCAACATTGTTGAACTTGTAATCAAACTCAAATCACATTGAATTGTAAGGGTGCATTCTCGATTGAAGCCGACACCCAAGTCTTGAATTGAGTCAAATTGAATTCATTGTAGTAAGTCATTGGGTGCATTTTCGACAGTGTTCGACACTCTTCCTTTAAGCAGAATCAAGTGAATGCATGAATTTTAACTCTAAAGCAAACAAGCAACAAGTTCACATCTCCTGCAAGCGAGCGTGAGTGAAGTTCAAACTTTCAAGCAAGCGTGAGTATTCATTCAACCAATTTGCATCAAAATAGTACATAGTTCAGACTTTTCAAGCGAGCCAGAGTGAAGTTCATTACAGCAACGATCAAAGCAACCAAACAAGTTCAACTCTAACACCAATCAAGCAAGTTGAGATTGACATCAAGCGTGCGTGGCTATTCCTTCAAGTGAGCGTAAAGTCATCAAGTAAGGCAAGTGAGCATTCATGCAAACGCGATCGCCATCAAGCGAGCGTGAATTCTAGAGTTTAAGCAAGAAAGTTCTACAACTCTAGCACGTGTGCCATTCAAGTCCCATAGCAAGCGAGCCTGTCATTCAAGTAACAAAATCAAGTGAAACGGTTCAAAGCACAACATCTACGACAAGAGAGTGATTTCAAGTGAGCAAGTTCAGATGGCACAACATATTCAGTGGTTAAACATTCTTCACAGTTTGATCATCTCTAGTGATGAAGACATGGTGCACGTCAGCAAAGAAACTCTTGCTGATCTTTCAAGGCATCTACAACAAACACATGAAACCATTTAGTTTCTTCAACTTGAGTCGCAACTACAAAGAGATGAGCTGCAACAAAAGAGTGCTTCTTCCAAGTCATTCAACCATACAGATGAAGATAAAAATGTTGATTCCAAATCACTCATCCAAACAACTTCAAGTGTCGAAGTTGTTCATGATCAAATTCAAATTTCTTCCAAACCCATCATCAAGCCCTGGGAAGAAATTCAAAATAATAAGAATAGACGAGGCTTAGGATATGTCACTGATGACACCAACTTACATATCCCAGATTATTCCAAGCCAATTAAGTTTGTGAGTGCAGGATTTCTTGAACCACTCACCTCAGTAGGTTCTGAGAAAGTTGTAGACAAACAGAATTGCACGCAACCTGAAGTTAATGTCCAACCGAAATGTTCTCATTGTCAAAGAACCGGTCATATGGAAGATCATTGTTTTGATCTCCATCCGTGTTGCCATTGTGGCAAGCCCAATCATTCCTCAGAAAAATGTCGCAACCAACAAAAATCAGCCAGATTGAAGATACATTATCAATGGATCGACCCTTGGGAATGGTCATCCACAGTCAAACGATTGTCTCAGTTCTACAATCGACTACAATCACACATAGTGCAGCCAGCAGTGAACCGATGATGGTACTCTCATGCAGTTGAACGAGGGAGTACAACAGTGAAACTCTCCTACACCTGAAGGGGGGAGTTCAAATATATTTTGGAGAAGATTGTCTCTCCTTTCAGCTGACAAAGGGGGGAAAATGTCAATGAAATTGACAAGTGGTTGTCAGACTGAAAGTCTCGACAATATCAGAGAAGCAGCCAGTGGGCATCTTCATCAGTCAGTGGGCATTTGTCATCAGCAGTGAGCAGCTTTCATCATAGCAAAAGCAACATTGAGTTGTTTTTCGACATCTTCAGCCAGTGGGCAATCATCATCAGCAAACACGCCAGTGGGCGTTCATCAAATTGTGTCAGTGGACACCGGATGCTGTTTTCAAACAAAGGACAGTTGGATCCTTTTGCGGCTTGGCACGTGATGGAGTTGTCAAGCAACATTCAGAGATGAATCAGGCATGCAGCTAATTCATGTTCTCTTCAGATTTGAGTTTTTTCCAGCATCCAGTTTTGGCGGTTTTTTTCAGGCAATGTTTTTGAGGATCAACATGAGAACTTGGAAGATGGTTCCTCGTTCTTATTTTGGATTTATCATTGAAGGGGGGAATGTTAGCCTCTCTCATAAAACAATAATAAATCCAAAAATAAATTAATTAATTAAATATTCCAAGTTAGGAATTTGTGCCTAACTCTTGGGTTGTTCCTCTAAGATAGGAGTTAGTTTAGGTAACTCCTATATTGGTGTGTGTCTGGTGAGAAATTATCTCAACCAAAAGTGTCTAAGATAGCACGCACTATCTTGAGAACACTATCTCTCATCTATTTATTTGTAACACTATATTCAATTATTTTTAATATATGAATGAGAGATAATACATGAGGAAGCATGAAGCTTCAGCCTTTTTCCGCCAATATTGTGTCTGGTTTTTATGTGTGATTTATATATTTGTCTGAGTTAATCTCATTTTCATCATATTCACATGACAAGAATTGTGCCAATGAGCATTGAAGACTTGAAGACCAATCATTTTGTAGCAGAGGAAGCATATTTACTTTCATTACTTTTCAGTTTTTAATGTAAATGACTTGAGGATAAGTCAATAAATAAGGCTGGGAGGGAAAGTGTAAATTCTGAATTTTGTATACCTTCCAGGCCTTATACATTTTCAGCCGCATTCAGCAGCAAATTCCGAACATTCAGCAAAAGATCCAGTAGCAGATTTAGCAGCAGATGCAACAACAATAAAAGATTCACTTTTTCGACTTCATCCACCATTTTCACAGCCAAGTGAAGAAGACTATGATCATAATTTTGCAGCCACACATGCAAAACTCTCATCCATTTTTGAAAGGGTAAGTTGCGGTATGATATTTTCTAACTTTTAACCATTTGATTCCTCGAAAACTAGAATGATAATTTTTGGAAAAAACTTCCTTTCCTCATTTCATAAAATTGCCAAAACCATCAGTTTAGGGGGGATACATTTACATTCATAATTTTTCACATTCATATTTTTCCATATTCATATATCATATTCTAAAACCCACATACCTTCAAAATATATTCACTATTACATGAGCATATAAATGGCTTTGTAAAAAGTACTTAAAAGCTAATTGGATGCAACATAATCATGGTTGTTACACAAGAACCAACCATGATGCATTCCAATAAAAATACTTTGCAATAAAAATCAAATTATCATTATGCAAAGTTCATACATTAAAATTGAAGGCAACAAACAAAATATGGTTGAAACACAAGAATCAACCAAGTTGCAATTCATCAAAAACACTTTGCAAGAGTTAAGTAAATGATATCATGCAAAGTTTAAGCCAAAGCTCAAGTATCAAAAAGAAATGTAATATATTGCATGAGGACATGAAATACCTTCAGTTTGGGGGCATGTTGGGCCTAAGAATTATCCTTAAAATACATCCACTTTCACTCCATTCACACATTTTCTCACCTCTATTCCACCACCATGTCACCACATCAGCTTCACTTTCATCATTAAATGAGTTACCATTGTGTTTTCCAAAACATTATTAATTCTTAGTATTTTTAAGTGAATTTATAGTTAAACTTTAGAAAATAATATCCATATACTTATACCTAACAATTAGAACGAGTTTGTTGACATGTGTAGGTACAAAGGAAGCTTTTAGGGCACCCTTATGTGGCACTCTATGTTCAAATTCGAATTTGAGATCATGGACAATGTTCAAAATTGAACATGTCACAGCCCATCAAAAGGCCTCTAGCACGTCAGAGAAGTGTGGAGTTAAAATTACTCGTCAAAAGAAATGTGAATTTTGATTTTTACAAGTTTTTTTGAAATTTAAATAATATTATAAAATGTCATCTGAAGGGTTGTTGCCCCACATCAATTGTCGGGTATCTATTATGCCTGGAGTCTATAAGCCTGGACTAGCCCGGTTTATTCTGGTTCACCTTGACGTATAGAGTACATGCTAAGGTTGTTGCAACAATAACTAGAGGGTATTGGATATTGTTGCATTGATAGTGACAGTTGTGAGTTACTTTTTTCCTACCAACTTCATTTATTGTGAAACACTCTATTAACCATTGATGTGAACTTTCAGCAGCTACCTGGCTAACATAGCTGGAAACTTCAGTGTCATCCTGTTGTGCAAATAAAATAGGGCAGAAAACAATATTTTGTCATTTTCACAAAAATTTCTTATCGATTCTGCTTTTGTGGAGTGATGGAGTTCGTCTGGTCACGCTTGCCTACTTGGAGAGTGCATTTGCATTCCGTCGAACGCTGCATAATCGTCATGGCGCTATTGACCATATTTTTCTCTAATTTGTTTTTATCTGAATGAGGTAAGAGTGGAAAATGAAGGATCTTGAACCAAATTTTATTTCTATTTAATTATTTTAACTGTTGTCTAACTTAACATTTCTACAATTTAAAGCATTAAAATAACTACACATGTAATGCTTGTCTCTAGTTTTTTAAATAAAGATTTGGACTACTTTATTTTTTTCCAAACTATTTGAACTATGATCTAATTTAAAGTTTTTGAAATTTTGAAATATAAAAACTATTAAATATATTTTCTTTTGTTTTTTTATTATCAATAGTTGTTTTTCTAGGTTAGCGGTTAGCTTTGGTTATGGGAAGGGAGGAGATTGCATCAATTTCTGTGTTTAGTGTATTTATAAAAACCATTAAATATTTGAATGCTTTTTTTCTATTTTTTTATTATTAATAGTTGTTTTTCTAGGTTGGAGGTTAGCTTTGGTTATGGGAAGGGAGGAGATTACGCCAATTTCTGTGTTTAGTGTATTTATTTAGGAAGCAGATTGTGTAAATTTCAATCTTCAGTATAACTATTTGAGAAGTTTGTGTAAATTTCAATCTTCATTATATCTATTTAGTTGTTAATGGAGAATCAAATTGTGTAAAGTTATCACCAGTGAATTATTATTGTGTCAATTTCAATATTTAATATCGCTATTTAGTTATTTAAAAGGAAGCAGATTGTGTAAATTTATGATTTAAAATATAGTAGTAACTATACTATACACTTTTTCAACTCTTGATTGTGCTCTTGTTTTCAGTTATTTGGCATAAAAGTGAACCATGAGAAGTTTTTGTACAATGTCTTTCCAAAATGGTGAAAACATTTAAGTAGAGACCTTCCATTAAATAGTTTCTCTGTTGTTTTGAAAGGAAAGATATTTTTTATTTGTTAAAAATGTTTGGACTAAACTCTCAAATTTAACTGGACAAATTTGGGTACCAAACTTGCCAATATCAGCTTCTATTGTCTATTTTATGCTCACAATTCCCTAGGTTTGAAACTCACATTGGATGTCTCATCCTTCCAAAAGAGTTTAAATTTACAAATAGTTAGCCAAGCACTAAACCTGAATGTTGTATAAATGTTGGTCCAAATTGTACTTCATTGGACTCATCCCCACCCCTACTTTACTCTTCAAGCTATAAAAAAATTAAGAATGAAGGTAGATCTTACTAAGGGCTATTGTAAATAGTTGTGCATAGTAAATATCATGAACAATGGTATCCCTTTCATAATGATCTCTCAAAACCCTTGACTTACAAAAAATATCTCGCATGCTCTCAGTGAATTTTCCTTCCTCAAAATCTCCATATTTTTTGAATTCATTTCACACTGACTTCCCCATCAATAATACCACATCCAAAGGCACGTTGCTCTTCTCAATGCCTGTCTTTGAAGTTCCAAACAAAAGATTCTTAGGGAACTTTCAAGAAAGATGATTTATTTCGATTTAATTTCATTTTGAATTTCCGATTAACTAGTGCTTAATGATTTCACCATTACCAAAAACGTTTGAGTAATATTCAAGGCATAACGACGAGTGAAATTTGTATAACAATATTTCCATCCCCTAAGATGCTTCAAGTTGATACATTGATGAAGGTAATAAGTCTATTATCTTGTCAAATAATGGTTGTAATATCTAGATATCCACATTGTACTGTTGGGCTACTTCTAACTTAGCAATTGTTGGCCCTTTATCATGGCCAAAATAGATTGTGAACCGCATGGTTTGGAAATGAGTTACATCCTTGAGGACATGCTTGTGAATTCATGTGAATAAAACTAACATGATGGCATGATTCCTAGGTGGATGTGATAGCATTTTCCCTCATTCTGCACTAGCATTACTTGGTTGCATGTTTGATGTATAGGTACCCATTCTTTTGAATATCCTCTCTGCGATGCTTCCTTAGTTGCAAACTTATTGAAAATAATGTGGCATATTCCTTAAGGATTTAGCTCCAAGTTAATACTAGTTCAAATGAAAAGACATCAATTTCAAAATGGTCATGCTTATCTCTCATTTCTATAGGAAGTTTAATGTTCATATTTGAAATATATAGAAGAGGGAATAAATATTAAGAATCAAGTCCAATATTGATAGCCATAATCCATTAAAATCGCAGAGAATTGATTTCAAGAGAACCAAGGACATGGGGTAGGAAAGGATTAACGGATACCATACGCTGGGTGCAATACAAGTTAATAAAGACGAAAAACACTTCCTCCTAGGCTCTCAAGGCTACAACCCATTAGAAATAAAAACAGACATAAACAACTATAATTCTCTTTGGATATCTTATTTCCCATTAAATTAAAATGAAGCTAGAAAGGTTCATAAGCAAGCCTTTGAAATACAAAATCCACATCTTTGAAAAAAACATAGTTGAAATTCTCAACTAGATCACTGGAGGTGGTTACTAGTTTTAAAAAAAATAGTTGAAATTCTCAACTAAATCACTGGAGGTGGTTATTAGTTTTGTGGTCATTTAAGTTTTTGGGACACATTTATTACATAATATAGATTCATGATAGATGGTTTAAGGACAACCGTTGGAATAAATTGATTGAAAATAAAATGTAGATATAATATATTGTTATCAATTGAAATGTGTTTTTTTTAAGCTTTTCATTGTGGAAGGGTTGCATGAATATATGCCCCTCTGATTGAAATTGAAACTGGCCCTTCAAATTTGATCACTGATCATGGACCTCGTGGATAAGATCATGGTCCTCAGGGAGAAGATCATGGAGGATAGGGTTATGTGTCACCATTGGTTGAGAGATATGTGGATTTGAAGAGGGAATAGTGGATCCACAGTTATGAGTTTGTTATCATAAAACCAAAAGAATACCCTTTTTCTAACCAAAACAAACAAAAGAATAGTTGATCTAGGTGGATATTGGTGGCCACCTACCAAGTCCACCTGGACCCCCAACATTGTTTCTCTCAGCATTTTTAGTTTCCTTAATTGTAGCACAACTTACTACTTTTAGCAGTTTTCCGGGTCCTGAACTTCCGGAGCCGTTTTAAGGCCCTAAACGATGTTTTTTGGGAAAACTGGGAGAAACATGGGTCTAGACCCATGTTGCTCAACCCAAAGTTGTAGTTCTCGGATAGATATTTCTAACGAGATATTGTGCACGTCAAACGGAGATCATATGCCAAAGTTACGACCTCGGGAAGTTGATGTACCAATTTACCCAAACGGGGCCCACAGTTTGGCGTTTCATCTTCTAGGGTTAGGTTTTTGGATGTTTAGGGTTTTCCATTGTTTCTCAACAATAAATAGGCCTTCGAGCCTCATTGTAAGACAGTTCAGAGGCATGCAGCCGCCACATCTCTTCTCAGAGATAAGCTACCATCGCCCTAGCTGGTTTATTTCCATTACTGTTTGTAAGCATATTTCAGTATTTTACATTAATGAAATGAAGTATTATTTCCGCTGCATATCTGTGTTTATGGTTATCTCTGTAATTTGTTGCGTTGCTGTTTAAATCTGGATCATTGATATCAGAGCGGTCTGCTTTTTCTCTGTTTTTCTTTGCATGTCCCCAACGAGGTCAAGATATAAGTTGTTAGGGCTTGAACTGGTCGAACCTTTGCAAGACCAGCCTCACAAATCCCAACGGCCTCCCATGGCAGATGAGAAGAAAGACGAGGGGGCAGGAGATCCTATCAAAATCTTGCTCGAAGAAGCCCTCGAGCGACAAAGGAACACGATGATGAACAGCTTTGCCCAGATCCTTCAGCGACTACCCAGAAGCAACGCATCGGCGTCCAGCAGCTACTTTGGTAACGCCATGCCCTTTAAGGTACAAGTTAATTTTGAAATCCCCATATTCGAGGGTCAGATAGACGCAGATGCCATAGATAAATGGTTAAATCTGCTAGAGCATTATTTTTCTGTTCATGAATTTTCGAGTCGAGAAAAGATTGTTTTCGCTCTTCTCAAAGCAGCCCCCCATGTCAAGGACTGGTGGGAAACTTACTGCGAGCAAAAGGATGAAAATACCAGCTCACTATTTTCAGCCACACCCACCTGGAATTCATTCTGGGATGCCATCAAGGAGCAGTACTACCCTGTCGGAAGCTATGAGGATCAATACATAAAGTAGACCACGCTGCGGCAAGGAAGGGACCAAGATGTGTCGGAGTTCACCAATATTTTCCATACCCTTCGTACAAAGTTGGGTATCAAGGATTCGGAGCAGCATTTGATACTCAAATACCGCGGCTGCCTACACAAGTACATCCAGGAAGAAATACAATTCCTGAACATCTCCTCGCTCCGCACAGCATACTGATATGTCGTCAAGTTCGAACAGAATTTTAAGTAGAAAAAGCGAGACTTTGGATCTATGAATCCAAAGCAAGGGAAAGGTGCCCCTAAACCACAAAACAAAGGACAAAGCCAAGGCAGGGCAGCCCAAGACAACCCGCCAACGCTGCAAGCAAAGAACAGTGCCGCGAAGCCGAAAAAGGACACGGGAAAATGGTGTGAGTTCCATAAGAGCTCCACTCACAACACAAGTGAGTGTCGGGCCAAGCAGTCACTGGTGGCTGAGCTAAAGGTTTCAGAATCAGATGCAAGTTCCGACTCTGAGTCAGAACCCAACAAGGGGAATGACAAAGGGAAGCAGATTATCGATGTGGATCCCAATGCCACCATTGCCACCATGAAGATACAGAAGGAGGAACCCGAAGATCCAGAGGAGGCGCGTCTCTTCCACTCCCAGATGTGGGTAAAGGGCTCCCCGATACAGTTCATTATCGATAGCGGGAGCCAAAAGAACCTCATTTCGGCAGAGGTCATGAAGCGGTTGGGCTTACCGACCACAGCACATCCACAACCGTACACCATCGGGTGGCTTCACCAAGGACGGGATCTTCGCGTGAGCCAGCAGTGTCGCCTTCCATACAACATCAAGCCCTTCACGGATGAGGTATTGTGTGACATTGCTTCCCTTGAAGTTTGTGATGTATTATTAGGACAACCATACTTGTGGAAGCGACATGCTGTGTATGAATCAAGGCCCTGTGCTGTTATTATTACATTGGGAAATAAGTTGTACAGGATACCAGAGGTAGCACCACCTACCGCCATCTTTTTTATTACTGCAAAACAATGCAGTAAGTTTATTTACAAAACTGGGAAATTTGTTTTCCTGATGATACGCCCTCAAGGAAAGAAGAAGACGGTGGTCGAAACCTCCAGACAAGGCCCCTCCGCACGACAACTACAAATGGACAAGGTCGTGAAGGAGTACGAGGACATCTTCACCTCCCCCGTAGGGGTTCCTCTGCACTGTCAGGTCAAGCACTCCATCGATCTGACCCCAAGTGCACCGCTACCCAATGGACCAATTTATCGGCGCTCCATTTTGGAGAACGATGAAATTAAGAGGCAAATTCAAGAGCTGCTGCAGAAAGGTCACATTCGTCCGAGTTCATCACCTTGTGGGAGCCCGATCATGTTGGTACAGAAGAAGAATGGGACTTGGAGACTCTGTATTGACTATTGGGCGCTGAACAATATCATTGTCTGTAACAGGTACCCGATCCCGCGGATTGATGACCTCCTGGACCAACTAAAGGGGGCAAAATATTTCAGCAAGATCGATCTGAAGTTAGGATATCACCAGGTACCAATCGAACCCTCTAACGTGTGGAAGACTACCTTCAAAACCAAGGAGAGCTTTTTTGAATGGTTGGTTATGCCTTTCGGATTGACGAATGCTCCTGCAACCTTCATGAGGCTAATGGATGACATCTTGCGGCCATTCACCAACTCATTTGTAGTGGTATACTTGGATGACATTCTAATCTTCAACCAGAGTTGGGAAGAGCACCTCCACCACATCCGACAGGTTCTCCAAACACTACGGCAACACAAGCTATGTGCCAATTTGGAGAAATGCACTTTTGGCATGACCCAGGTTCAGTATCTGGGATACATTATTGATGAACAGGGGGTGCATGTGGATCCAGCCAAGATCCAAGTCATTCGGGATTGGCCATCTCCAACCACTCTGACAGAGCTCCGCAGCTTTCTAGGTCTTGCCAACTTCTACCGCAGGTTCGTGTTGGGGTTTTCTCATATCACTTGGCCCTTGAGTCAAGTCACCAAGGGAGGAGCGAAAGAAAAATTATTTTGGTCTGAATCTCAACAGAAGGCATTCACAGAGTTGAAAGATCACCTCTGCACGGCACCAGTGCTCGCGTTACCAGATTTGCAACAACCATTTGAGGTTGAGACAGATGCCTCTGACTATGTTATTGGGGCAGTCCTTACTCAACACGGGCATCCAGTGGCATATCACAGTGAAACACTTTTAGACATAGTCCAGAAGTATCCCACTTATGACAAAGAGATGTATTCCATTGTGCAGGCCTGCCGACAATGGAAGCATTACATTTTGGGGAAGGAAACGGTCATCCACACAGACCACCGACCCCTGCAGTTCATACAGACCCAAGGGAAATGGCAGAATGATCGCCATCAGAAGTGGTCTACATACCTGCAACAGTTCTATTTGAATATCAAGTATAAGAAGGGCAGCACCAATAATGTTGCAGATTGCCTTAGTCGACCACCGATCATGGCATTAACCACCGTGCTCAACTCTTGTGGGCACGAGACTTCTGATTGGCCACTTCTCTACAAAAGCAACCCAGAATTCGGCCACACATACCAGACACTTTTGGAGGGTCAACATGTACTAGATTTTCACCTTCAGGATGCCCTGTTATGCCACCTACGTCACCTTTGTGTTCCTTCAAGCGAGCGTGCCAAGATGATTTGGGAAGCACACTACAATCGGGCTGCTGGGCATTTCGGGGTTGAGAAAACGGTAGCAATACTGCAAAAGTATTTCTATTGGCCGAATCTTCGACAGATGTCGGGAAGTACATCAGATCATGTACTGCCTGCGCCATTGCCAAACCGACCATCAAGAAGCAAGGCCTCTATACCCCGCTGCCTACCCCTAGTCGACCTTGGGAATCCATCTCCATGGGTTACATGTCTAGCCTTCCACTAAGCATGGAAATGACTGTGATTTTGTGGTCATCAGCAGGTTCTCGAAGATGGCCATTATGGCGGCCTGCAAGAAGAATATCACAGCAGAAGCCACTGCTAAACTCTTCTTTGAACGAGTGTGGGTGCACTTTGGGATCCCATAGTCTATCATCTCAGATCGAGACAGTTGGTTCCTCATTACATTTTGGTCCAGTCTCTGGTCAATGCTGGACACCAAACTCACTAAGTCCACAGCCTTCCATCCTCAAACTGATGGCCAAACAGAGGTTGTCAATAGGATGATTGTACACATTCTGCACATGTACAACTCAAAGCATCCACGCACATGGGACGAGGGCCTCCCCTATGTTCAGCACAGCTACAACCGAGCTCTTCACAGCTCGACTGGCCACAGCCCCTTTCAGGTGGGCTTGGGATTCCAGCCACTATGCCCCATTGATGTGGCCATGCCACTTGCAGCTACTCACACAGATTCGGCTCATGTCCAGTCCAAAACAAACAAGGCAACCAACTTCATTGAGCACATCCAACATATTTGCTAGCAAGTCCATGACATTCTGGAGAAATCAAATGCCAAGTACAAGCAGCGCCATGATCAACATCGGGTGCCACACAAGTTTCAGGTGGGCGGCAAAGTCTGGTTGCATTTGCAAAAGGAACGCCTTACTGGAGCCTATCAGAAACTGAGACCACTCTGATATGGTCCTTACACCATTACTAAGGTCATGGGAGACAATGCATTTGAGCTCAGCATTCCCCCATTCCTTGGCCTGCACTCAGTGTTCAATGTGGACCGCCTTCAGCCATACTTTCCACCATTACTAGACACATCCGACATTGCAGAACAGCTCACACCCACAGAGTTAAATCCAAATTGCATGGAACAAGATGCAACTGATCGGATCATGGACACACAGATCAAGAACACTCACCAACAGAATATCCAATTGTATCGAGTTGTCAAAGCAGTCCAACTCCTTCACCAGGGCAAGTGGCTTACCAGGGACCAAGTTCAGCAGAAGTTTCCTCATCTCATGGAGGAACTCAACGCAATAGGGACCATTGCTTCCTAAGGGGGGAGGAATGATCCAGGTGGATATTGGTGGCCACCTGCCAAGTCCACCTGGACCCCCAACATTGTTTCTCTCAGCATTTTTAGTTTCCTTAATTGTAGCACAACTTACTACTTTTAGCAGTTTTTCGGGTCATGAACTTCCGGAGCCATTTTGAGGCCCTAAACGATGCTTTTTGGGAAAACTAGGAGCAACATGGGTCCATGGACCGATGTTTCTCTTCCCAAAGTTGTAGTTCTCGGATAGATCTTTCTAACGAGATATTGTGCACGTCAAACAGAGATCATATGCCAAAGTTACGACCCCGGGAAGTTGATGTACCAATTTACCCAAACGGGGCCCACAGTTTGGCGTTTCATCTTCTAGGGTTAGGTTTTTGGATGTTTAGGGTTTTCCATTGTTTCTCAACAATAAATAGGCCTTTGAGCCTCATTGTAAGACAGTTCAGAGGCATGTAGCCGCCACATCTCTTCTCAGAGATAAGCTACCATCGCCCTAGCTAATTTATTTCCATTACTATTTGTAAGCATATTTCAGTATTTTACATTAATGAAATGAAGTACTATTTCCGCTGCATATCTGTGTTTATGGTTATCTCTATAATTTGTTGTGTTCCTGTTTAAATCCGAATCATGGGTCCATGGACCGATGTTTCTCATCCCAAAGTTGTAATTTTCGAATAGATCTTTCTAACGAGATATTGTTCACGTCAAACGGAGATCATATGCCAAAGTTACGACCCCGGGAAGTTGATGTACCAATTTACCCAAACGGGGCCCACAATTTGGCGTTTCATCTTCTAGGGTTATGTTTTTAGATGTTTAGGGTTTTCCATTGTTTCTCAACAATAAATAGGCCTTCGAACCTCATTGTAAGACAGTTCAGAGGCATGTATCCGCCACATCTTTTCTCAGAGATAAGCTACCATCGTCCTAGCTAGTTTATTTCCATTACTATTTGTAAGCATATTTCAGTATTTTACATTAATGAAATGAAGTATTATTTCTGCTGCATATTTGTGTTTATGGTTATCTCTGTAATTTGTTGTGTCCCTGTTTAAATCCAAATCAATAGTGCCTCTAATAAAACTTCACACCTCATAAATTACTCTGCTATGTGCTTAAGGCTAAATTTGAGATTCTCTGAACCATATTTAGGTCATACTTAATGGGATATTCATATGTTTACCGTAATGTCAATTTTGTGTTAAAATCAATATTTAAATCCAGATTGTTATTAGTGAAATTCAAGTATAATTCAAAAAAATAAAATAACGTCATTGCAAGGTAGTGGAGAGAAACCATCACATATCCCTGTTAAAAGAAATAACAAACAACATAGAAAGGATCAGATGGATGATTCCCTCATGTCAATACTAGTCCAATGATGCTAGAATAAGATCGACAAATAAATAGAAGTAGAGGGAAGAAATAACAATGGATAGATGACACACACCCAAATGTCACATCAACTTCTAAAAAAGAGGGGAAAGAAGGCCACACAATCACAAAGATCACTAACAACAAGGGACTAGAAAGAATGCCCAAAAAAATAAAAGTAACATATCGGGTAAGCACAAGATTGGTTATATGGTCACATTAAGCTTCACCTAACCACACAAATTAAATTTCAGTGAAGAAGCCCACAACAAACCACATTCTAATAGCATCCTTACCATGCCATTATGATGAACTAAATTTCCATATTATACTATTAGTAAGTTGCGTAAAGCCAAATAATCCACAACTATTATGTCAAACACAATATTTTCTATAGTGGCCAAAATCCCATGTATCAGTGTCACTTCAGCACTAGAGCAAGATGCAATTATCATGATGACCCTCTCCAATAATGTAATAATGGCCTAAATGTCCATTAGAGTTAAGTTTATATCTTGGTTAATTAATGTAAAGTGGCCTATTCATTAATGAAATCCCACTATGATGGTTAATAAATAAAAATCATTATGTTCATTACGTGAGGTCCACTAATGGTGGATTAGTGCAATGATAGATAGAGTGGTTGCAACTAGGGATGGAGTAATCCTCATGTAATCAAGTAATGTTTATATATCATGCTTTGGAACTTGTATTGGAGGTCATCCAATTTGAAGTGGTTGGGAGAGCTTGCACTCACTTGATTAGTGTGGATAATAGAAATCCTTTAATGTCCAATTGTATGTTCCTTCTATTCTTATTATTATGCACTATCAATCTTAAAAGGTTGCATCAAAGCAGTAATTTGGGTCATGTGAAATCATTTTTTTTTTTCTTTTGCAGATTATCTTGTGGTGGCATTTATCCTTGCTTGGAAGCCATATTGCAGTCACACCAAATGCCATTAGAAGTGCAGTTGTGTCACCATTTCTAAAATGGGTTATAATTGCAATTCTAAGCCACACTGAGGAATTTATAATCATTTTAAGTTGCGGCCTCAAAACCATAGCCAAAAAAATGAGATCAATTGATTATTATATTATGGCATGAATTTAGTCTTTCTTTTTCTTTAGGAGCCTGATTGTAATCACACTGGTGTCATCCAAAGCAAAGTTTTGATGTCATTTTCAGAATGGGGTCATAATAGTAATATTGAGGAAGATATACCCTTAAAAATCCAACTTCCGAGCTCTACAAGTTCTGGCTATCAAAACTAGAAACATTTCTAGTGGCTTGATTTTCTCTCTACTTGTGAACCATATTGAGGCCACGCCAATGCCACTTGAAGAAAATCATTAATGTAATTTTTAATTTGGGTTCATTGCAATTATTCTAAGCAATATTAAAAGAGTTGCAACCATTTTATGTTGTTCCATTCAACCACAAAAGCCTAGTGGAAAAAGGATATCCATTGAATATCAATATATTATTCCCCCTCATTGATGAATATTTGGATTTATGGGAAACCTACATCGAAGGAGCCTTCGAAGAAATCTTCTACAGCCTATGAATAGTGTACTCAAATGTGATTAATAGAACTTGAAGAAATGGTGAAGGAGAACCATGATCACTCAAGCATTGAAGTCATTCAAAGTGAAAAACTACTTGTCATTCACCCCATTACACAAAGTACATAAAGCATGTATTCTAAATTTTAGTGATTGTGAGACAACAAATTTGAACTTTTGAAGTTAAGTTCAATAAAGGAATTCCATGAGAAAACACTACTTCCAATTCCACCTGTTATCATTTGAAGCTTTTGAAAAACAGAATTAGAGAACATCCTTGTTGACATGAGCCTGAAAACCACTTGACATGGTCAAAACCCTCTTCAACAACATTATGGTTACAATGGAAGAAATAAATGACCTTTATCGAGGAGCGCTCAAGCTAGAAGGAGGCCAAATGCACTTTGAAAAATAAAGTTTTGTGTTTTACTTAGTGACTAAATAATAGGACACCTCCAAACAAGCCTCATGTCCTGTATCCTAGTGTCAGACACCAATACGTGAGGATATATGTCAACATGTTTGGCACATGTCCTATTCATAGGACACCTACCAAACACAAATTCAACACATTCCCTAAGCAACAAGGAATAGACCGAAAAGGATAAGATAGATAGTCATGGGAAATAAGGAAATCACTTCATATCCTTTGGTGAGATTCCTGAGATTCCCAAGCAAAAAACCCACAGAGTTTGTAAGTTCAATAGAAACATCCTCAAATATTATCAGCCTCAAAACTATCTTGGAGTCTCCCAAGTACCCTAGAATGAGCACCAATTGCCCCAATTGCTCAGCTAGAGATAGAGAAGTTGTGTGGGTGCAATCTGATATCTCATAATGAAAATAGAAGATTGGAAAATTGGAGGAAACTAATACAATGTTATCCAGGGTAATGAGGTAACTGAAGGAGAAGCTGAGGGAATCATAAATTGTGCATTGCATAACCCTCCATTCACAAGGTGAGTAGCAGAAAAATATGATAACTGCAACAAAGGAGAAATTGAGTTACCGAGGAGTTGAACCAATCCCTGATAGACCAGATTAGTGAGATCAACGAGGGCTATGATAATCCCCCAGATAATAGAGAGTGTAGAGTGAGTAGCATATGGAAAATCCACAAACCAATCATAATTATGATTGTTAATCATCAGACAAAGCAATAAGTCAGTCACTTTTCACATCTAAGTTGTTTTCTATCTTAGTAAATCTTGGGATTTTGTACAAGGCCCTACCTTCATTTTGTCTATATCTTCATCTACAGGAATGATAGCCAAGTAGAAATGGTTTATGATTCCCATCTTGTAGTTCACAGTAAGTTGCAGCATGAGGAATCTCTATTACAAATAGTAGATAGATTCATTTGGGAATTCAAGAAGGGGGTTTTCTGTATAGAATTACCCTGGTATAATGAGAGTAGAACTCATAAATTGATGGTGTTGGTATCGCAAAGAAAGGGACAATGAAAGGGATTAGGTGAATCTCGTAACCATTGTGAACTAGTTGAAATCTTCGTGTACATGAAATGGGCACAAGAGCCTGAAGTGAAGACTTAATGAGAAGGGCATGATTTCATGGGTAGGAATTATGAGATAAAATACTAGCATATAGAAAGAGAAACCTCTATATTAGAAGGTTAAGAGGAAAACCTTCAAAGGATGCCTAGTGTTCTAGTTAGACATATGGGTATTGGAAATTTGAGATGGACTCAGAGAGGATAGTCGATTTGTGATCTATGCGATAAAGTTTCAAGTATAGAACTTGAATGTTATGAAGTATAATGTCCCTATGAGCTGTGTTGGAGAAGTTATGGTTCGAGCATTGAAGAGCTTTTGATTATGATGCTTGTTGATCATAGAAATGGATATGCAAAAATGATCATCCAATAGATGTGCATTGGAGGGAAAATCGCCTTGTATATAATTTAATGCCAGCAAGGAGATTGATGTTGAAAATGTGTTGAATGGGTTTAGATCCATTGCAAAATATGTATATGAATGTGTTGGCATTTTGCAATTCCAATATTAAATTGATTTTCTGGAAAGTGTGGCATCTTGTGCTCTCGCTAGACATTTCAACTGATGGTTTTGATAACTCCAATTGTTGTTGGAATTCTAAAATCAAAAATGTGTGCAAAGACTTAGAGCCTTATTATTTCTGAATTTTGCAAGGGTTGTGTTGAGTTCCACAAGAGAGGGCATGATTTCTTTTTGGAAATGAGTATGGTATGGGAATTACCTCTGCATATAAACATTTCTGAGGCAAGATGAATTAATATTTTATTGCCTTAGTTCAAACTAGAATACGTTGGTTTGTATGAAGACATGGACTTCACGATGTGCCCATAACGTGGTCTTCTAAATAAAGACACCACGGAAAAGGAACAAAACTGTGGCAACATGGTTGCATTGGGAATGCATGAAAGAGCATATATGTGTGAGATGTGAAAACACCCATTTTGAGTGTATTGGAGGGAACAAAGTGCAAAGCGAAATGTCAAAGAAGGTAAATATGTATAAATGATTAAATGTTAGCAGTCTGAAAAGCTTATCAACATTTTCAGTGGCATCATGACGACATCACTTCCTCTTGTATTTGAGTTGCAAGATCTCACATTGGTGCCAAAACAAGTTTTATGGCCCATTTGAATGTTGTTACAATGGCGTTGAAGATGAATAAATGTAGGTAAAAGATAATCTAATTTTTTCCTAGAACCTGTTTTGGCAATGGAAACTATGTCCTAATTTTTCATAACAATAGGCCATGATTGTCCCTATATTGGACTGGGGTAGGAGAATCCTGCATTCTATAGCTCAAAAATCCAACATTTGAAACAATATCAGAAAGTTTGTATCACAAATCAGCCTGCATACTCTAAATGCAATATCATCAATCAATCTATCCAAAAACATCATAGAACAGAAGATATTAGTAACAAAGAACAAGCATTTCCAATGCACATGGTTGCTTGTTGAAAAAACCTTTGACAAAAGCATTGAGATTCTTCATAAGATATATGGTTGGCCCAAAAACATTGGTAGTCGTGAACCTATCCTGTGACTTGAAAGCCACCCTTAGACAGTGATCCCCCAGCAAACAGGCCCCAACTACATGAAGGCCAAGCAAGAGAGCAGGGAGCAGTGTTTCTATTGTATAACAATACAACCTACAACATATGCTCCTCTCTAGAGAAAATATCATACCTGCAACAAGTACAAGGGATAACAAACAAGTGATTTTGGCACTAAACACATCGTGGATTGTAACTTGTTATCCCAGTTAACAAGTAACTGGGATGTCAATCACATAAAAATAGAGCTGCTAATAATAATTGCAGAAACCAAGATAAATAATACTGTAACTCAGGTATAGGAGAGAAGAGACACAATTAACCTACAAATTTCTCAGATGCAATCGAAAGCATGAGAAAGTAGACAATCTTACCTCTCGAAGTTTGGTTAAATGTCATAAAAGGAGTAGGAACATTATCGCCTTGAGCACAACCTACCCATTTATAAAAAGTCAAATGATAAATGTTTGCAAGAAAAATCCATATAGAAATGTCACAATACCATACATAGTGACAAACCCTCATACAATCTAGTCTACATTCCCACTATTAGTACAACCACAACAATTTTAGAGAATCTGGAAGAGAATTTTAAAAGTGAATGTGAAAACAGACTCGAGTAATGAGAAATGCTTTGAGAAAATATCCAAATCATGACCCAAAACATTGGAAATTATTACAAGAAAAAAACCATGTATTCTATTTGATAAAATTAGTCAAAGCTACCTTCGGAAAAAAATGTACAAAAGTAGATATCTTGAAACATGAACAACTTTCAGAGTTGTGAAATCATCTTATAAATGAAAAGGATGGCTGGGTTGAAACCTTATGTTGCCTTCGATAGACCTCAACTGTTGTGGAATTAGGAAGTTAAACATTTCCTTGCATCCTTGGAGTTGGTTTGACATTCGGATTTGCATGATTGGTCCCATTTGGAACTTACTTATACTATTCGACAGATTGGTGTGGGCCAAGACCAACTAGTACACTGGAACCATTACCAAACCCATGTTGAACATGTGAGGAGTTCGTCCCCAGCATAATATGCTACACATAACAACCAAACAATATAAATACTTCATTTGTAAAGATGACACATTAGAATTAACAAACAACAAAACTTTTTTTCAAAATCTTGTGTTACTTTGGAGGTTTACAACACTGAGAAAACCCTAGTAAATGAGACTTCAGTCTCACAATTTTTTAGAAATGTTTTAAAAATCCATTAAAATATTTTTTAAATAACATTTGAGTAGCAACAAAATAAAAAATGTAATATGGTTGTTTAACCACAGAAACCAGCAAGTTCAATCAAACTCTAATTAAAAGATGTAACATGGATGTTTAACCACAGAAACCAGCAAGTTCAATCAAACTCCTTCTAGATTTCTAGGGTTTGGAAATTTCATTGACACCCTTTGCTAGTACAAAAAACTTGTCATGTGAAAATTATCCTGCTATATTCATGGAACCAAACATTGTTCCCAAAAAACAATTGACATTGATCCATTACAAGACTCAATCATATCATCTCAAACCTTTGAAGATCATTGATCACATTGGGGAATCACTAGCTTATGAAAGTGATAAAAAAATGATTCTGGAGAATGTTGTTCTTTAGAGGCCTCAGGCTACACCAATTGGAGTCCAAGTATGAAACTATTATTAATGCTATCTAGGGCATTGAATTGGAAAATGAGGAAGCAATGGAGAAAGATACAAAGGCAGAGGAAGCAGCAGTGAAAAATGATGCTGGTGTACTGGCACCAAAGGAAGAAGACCAGGCCAGGGAACCAAAAAACACTTCAACAACTCCAATTGATCTGATTCAGGCTGTTGTAGAAAAATATTGCAGAGCTAAAATGTCAAAGATTTTTGAAGCAAACTCCAGCTAGGAACCAGGTGAAGATAAGTTTTGTTATCATTGTATATACCAATGGTCTCAAGTGATTTCTAACTCACAACCTATGTCCTTTCCACATCTACCTTGCCCTCTTTGCAAGATGCAGAGTACCTAAATAATACATAATTTTATTGCTCCAAAATTTCAATGCTATTATGTCTTAAAGTTTCCTGCAAAGAGATTTTCCTTGTCATAAGCAAACGTTCAGGATTAAGGGTCTATTCCAAGCCTCTGGATGTTGTAGTTAGCAATAATAAGGCTTTGGGGCACTGGAAACAGCATGAGAATCTGCCAAGTAGTTGTTGGTTGCAATTTTTGATACACTGATACCTTCGAGCTCTTATGCAAGAAGAGGATGTGGACATTCCTATGCATCATGTCCTTGGAATTTTTGAATCTTTCTAAAGAAGGAAAACAAAAAAATGTTCTACTGGTGAATTGGAATTAAGACATGCACAATTCCAAATGTGAAAGATCCAGTATCTTTGAGTCTAGACCCTAGCTTCAACTTCCCATTCTCCCAATACTGATAAGACAAGTAGTTTGTATTTTCTAATTCACACTGACAATTCCAATTTCTATACATGGAGTCAAAGTGAACACACACAGGAGAGGGTGTTTGAAGACAAGGTCAATACTGCCCTTTCTGAACATGGACATCCAAAGCATTCTGGGCAACATAATGTAGGCAAATTGACACAAGGTATGATGGGATTTGAACAAGTGTACAAATTTTGGAAAGACAAATTTAGCACAATCATCAGAATGGAGCATTCACCTACTGTACCCACTTTTTTTAGTTTTGAAGATATATCAACTCTCTCTTTTCAAAAAGATTTAGAGTTAAAAGCATATGGACATCCTTCTAGCCAACTACAAAGATCAGTTGAATTAGTGGATCCTAAATCTGGACAAACAACATTTTGTCCAGCTATCCGAGACTGTTGTTGTGCACTCTAGGAAGGATTGTGACAAACTTGTTCAAACCATGCACAATATATCAGTGACATTACTTATCAGTCTTTGTTCATACAATTTAAGGGATCTTGATATTCACAAAGACTTTTTGGAAATGGCTACTATGTCCTAATTTTGCATAGCAATAGGCCATGATTGTGCCTTTATTGGAGTGGGGGAGTAGAATCCTGCATTTTGTAGCTCACAAATCCAACATTTAAAACAATATTGGAAAATTTGTATCACAAATTAGCCTGCATACTCTAAATGCAATCCCATCAATCAATCCATCCAAAAACATCACAAAACTGAACATATCAGTAACAAGGAAGAAACATTTCCAATGAGCATGGTTGCTTGTTGAAGAACCCTATGACAAAAGCATTGGGATTCTTCACAAGATATATGGCTGGCCCAAAAAAATTGGCAGTCATGAACCTGTCTTGTAACTTGAAAGCCACCCCTAGAAAATGATTCCCCAGCAAACAGACCCCAACTACCTGAAGGCCAAGCAAGAGAGCAGGGAGCAGTGTTTCTATTGTATAACAGTACAACCTATAACGTATGCTCCTCTTTGGAGCAAAAACGTACTTGCAACAAGTACAAGGGATAACAAACAAGTGATTTTGGCACTAAACACGTCTTGGATTGTTACTTTTTATCCTAGTTAAAAAGTAACTGGGATGTCAATCACATAAAAACAGAGTTGTTAATAATAATTGCAAAAACCAAGATAAATAATATTGTAACTTAGGTATAGGAGAGAAGAGACACAATTAACCTACAGATTTCTCAGATGCAATCAAAAGCATGAGAAAGTAGACAATATTACCTCTCGAAGAATCTATGATGGAAATCCGGTTTAGTTAAATGTCATAAAATGAGTAGGAACATTATCGCCCTGAGCACAACCTTCCCATTTATAAACAGTCAAATGATAAATGTTTGCAAGAAAAATCCATATAGCAATGTCACAATACCATACATAGTGACAAACCCTCCTCTAACAATCTAGTCTACATTCCCACTATTAGTACAACCACAACAATTTTAGAAAATCTGGAAAATAATTTGAAAACTGAATGTGAAAACAGACTCGAGTAGTGAGAAATGCTTTGAGAAAATATCTAAATCATGACCCAAAACATTGGAAATTCTTACAAGAAAAAAATCATGTATTCTATTTGATAAAATTAGTCAAAGCTCCCTCCCCAAACAAATGTACAAAAGTAGATACCTTGAAACATGAACAAATTTCAGAGCTGTGAAATCATCTTATAAATGAAAAGGATACCTGGTTTGAAATCTTGTGCTGCCTTCAATAGCCCTCAACTGCTATGGAATTAGGAAGTTCAACATTTCCTTGCATCCTTAGAGTCAGTTTGACATTGGGATTTGGGTAATTGGTTCCATTTGGAACTTACTTATGCGAACTAAAAAATTGGTGTGGGACAAGACCAGCTGGTACACTGGAACCATTACCAAACCCAGGTGGAACGTGTGAGGAGTTCATCCCCAGAATAATATGCTACACATAACAACCGAACAATATAAATACTTCATTTATAAAGATGACACATTAGAATCAACAAACAAGAAAACATTTTGTCAAAATCTTGTGTTACTTGGGAGGTTTCTAACACCTAGAAAACCTTAGTAAATGAGACTTCGGTATCACAGTTTTTTAGAAATGTTTTAAAATCCATTAAAATATTTTTTTTAAATAACATTTGACTAGCAACAAAATAAAAATTGTAACATGGGTGTTTAACCACAGAAACCAGCAAGTTCAGTCAAACTCTAATTAAAACTAGCTTATATCATTGATGTCGCCTTTCTGATAGAGTTTTCACCGATCCTCACAATGCTAGATGTTATTAACAATCTGACTCATCTTGTGCTCAAGCCTCAAAGTCACCTTGCATTTGAGAGTGAACATTGGCAGATTGATTTTTGCGGTGAACATCAAGTTAACAACTGTGGAAGCAGTGCTCATCTCATTTAATATTACAAAGGACAAGTGTAATGATGATGATAGCCTTGATTGGTCTTCCTACTATTAGATCAAGGTAGAGGAGCTTGTGAGTGACAAGAGTGTGAGTGTAGCACTACTCCCTGTTCAGTTGAAATTATGGTACAAGAATGTGATGAAAATAACATCAACAACCATTTCTCCCTGGCCTTAGGCTAAGAATATGGAAATAAATTGAGAAGGTGAGGATGAAGGTTGTGGCGGTAAATATTGAATGAGAGATGATCTTCCTAGAGGGACAGAAAGATGGTTCTTTGATAATATCCCTTTGAAATTTGTGCATAATCAAGCTATCTTTCTCCATGTGAGGTACTTACAACTCGAATAAAGGAAGATATTGTTGGGTTGCGTAAGCCTAGCAACATGGAGAACCTGTGAACTATAAGTGATGTGCTACCATGCACTTCCAGAACTGAAAGAATGCATTGAAGCGCCTAGTTATGTAAAGACACTAGAGAAAAATCAACAAATGAGATTTTGTTGGTTGTGATGTGGAGCAGTTGCAATGATATTTTATTGGATTTTGGATGCAATTCACACACTAATGGGGACCAGAGTAGAGATCAACAACAATGGAATTTATGATGAGTGCAGGGCCAAAACGTTTAGCAATCAGATGCTAATATTTTCTCTAGATGCAAGCCATGTCCATCCATAATTGAACATGAATGGATGGAACCACTTGGTGTGTCATGAAATCATCAATGTGTCATGTTATTTAGATAGATTTTAAATTTTAATGCATAAAATCCTAGAGGCAAGTTGGAGATCTACATGAATACAACTAAAAATTATGGTGAGATAAGTTTAGAATAGAGGACACTAGATGGTGAAATACTTGAATCTGGAAATAAAGAAAAGAAGGAAGAGCATATTTCCGAGATAGAACTGATTGATCAAAGGATAAGCAAAGTTCCATCCCATGAATATGTTTGTGGATTTTCTCCAAAAGGCTTATAGAATTTAAAATATTTATTTGTAAGCAGGTGTCCTTTCTATCTATGCTTGGATTATTTCAGTCTAGTTGAAGGCATTATATATACTTTGAGAATACAATTTTAAACCCTGTACCATTTAGCATTCTAGGTCTTGTTTTAGGGTTTCAAAAACCCTTAGGAACAAGATATCAATACAAGTCGTATCCTTCTAGACTTCTAGGGTTTGCAAATTTCATTGACACTCTTTCTTAGTCCAACAAACTTGTCATGTGAAAATTATCCTGCTATATTGATGGAACCATTCATTGTTCCCAAAAAACAATTGACATTGATCCATTACAAGATTCCATCATATCATCTCAAACCTTTGCAGATCATTGATCACATTGGGGAATCACTAGCTTATGAAAGTGATAAAAAACTGATTCAGGAGAATGTCGTTCTCTGGAGGCGTCAAGATACACCAATTGGAGTCCAAGTATGACACTATTATTAATGTTATCTAGGAAATTGAACTGGAAAATGAGGAAGCAATGGAGGAAGATACAAAGGCGGAGGAACCAACACTGAAAAATGATGCTGCTGTACTGGCACCAAAGGAAGAAGACTAGGCTAGGGAACCAAGAAACACTTCAACAGCTCCAATTGACATGGATTTAGGCTGTTGTAGAAAAATCTTGCAGAGCTAAAATGTCAAAGATTTTTTAGGTAAAGTCCAGCTAGGAACCAAGTGAAGATGAGTTTTGTATCATTGTATATAACAATGGTCTCAAGTTCTTTCTAACTAACAACCTATGTCGTTTCCACATCTACCTTGCCCTCTTTGCAAGATGCGGAGTACCTAAATAATACATAATTTTATTTCTCCAACATTTCAATGCCACTATGTCTTAAAGTTGCCTGCAAAGAATTTTTCCTTGTCAGAAGCAAACGTTCCGGATTAAGGGTCTATTTTGAGCCTCAAGATGTTGAAGTTATCAATAATAAGGCTTTGGGGCATTGGAAACAGCATGAGAATCTGCCAAGTAGTTGTTGGATGTAATTTTAAATACGCTGAGAGGCTTTGAGTTCTTATGCAAGAAGAGGATGTGGACATTTCTATGCATCATGTCCTTGGAATTTTTGAATCTTTCTAAAGAAGGACAACAAAAAAGAGTTCTACTGATGAATTGGAATTAAGACATGCACAATTCCATATGTGAAAGATCCAGTATCTTCGAGCCTAGACCCTAGCTTCAACTTCCCATTCTCCCAATACTGATAACACAAGTAGTTTTTATTGTCTAATTCAGGCTGACAATTCCAATTTCTATACATGGAGTCAAAGTGAACACACACAGGAGAAGGTGGTTGAAGACAAGGTCAATACTGCCCTTTCTGAACATGGACATCCAAAGCATTCTGGGCAACATATTGTAGCCAAATTGACAGAAGGTATGATGGGGTTTGAACAAGTGTACAAATTTTGGAAAGACAAATTTAGCACAATCATCAGAATGAAGCATTCACCTATTGTACCCACTTGTTTTAGTTTTGAAGATATATCAACTCCCTCTTTTCAAAAAGATTTAGAATTAAAATCATATGGACATCGTTCTAGCCAACTACAAAGATAAGTTGAATTAGCGGATCCTAATCCTGTACAAACAACATTTTGTCCAACTACCCAAGACTGTTGTTGTGCACTCTAGGAAGGATTGTGACAAACTTGTTCCAACCACGTACAATATATTAGTGACATTACTTACCAGTCTTTGTTCATACAATTTAAGGGATCTTGATATTCACAAAGACTTTTTGGCAATGGCTACTATGTCCTAATTTTGCATAGCAATAGGCCATGATTGTGCCTGTATTGCAGTGGGGAGGAGAATCCTACATTTTGTAGCTCAAAAATGCAACATTTGAAACAATATCAGAAAATTTGTATCACAAATTATACTGCATACTCTAAATGCAATCCCATCAATCAATTTATCCAAAAACATCACAAAACTGAACATATCAGTAACAAGGAAGAAGCATTTCCAATGCACATGGTTTCTTGTTGAAGAAACCTGTGACAAAAGCATTGGGATTCTTCACAAGATATATGGCTGGCCCAAAAGCATTGGCAGTCATGAACCTGTCTTGTGACCTGAAAGCCACCCTTAGACCAATGTTCCACCAAGACTCCGGTGCGGGGAGACGCACAGGGGGGATGTGTGGGAGTACCCTCAAATTTTAGGGAAATTTCGGGGGTGCGGGGAGTCGTCGAGGTATATATATATATATATATATATATATATATAGATATATATAATTCAAGTTCATATTCATTGTTCACTGTTCAATAATGAAAGCATAAGCATAAAAATATTAAATAGACAATTGAAATTTCAATCATTGATCCATCCTCATCATTCATTTTGATACATACATGATACATCATTCATATGACATACTCAAGTGACACGTCTCATTATTGAATTAATTATTATTCATACATACCATGAGATTCGAAAAACAATAATAAAATATTCAAATACTGAAATACATTGATCGATATCATTCATCATTCATTGATTCAATGGTTCATCATTCTACAATCTAGTAATCTACATTGATTTAAAAACTAAATTCATCATTCATCATTCTAGAATCTAAATTGAAAGCAAAACATACTAGTATATACTATATACTATATTTTCAAAGTTTGAACACTAAATTTATATAACTCAAAGTTTCAAAGTTCAAACTCAAAAATAGTTAAGAGTGAAGAGTCAAGTCATCAATATCTAGTGTCGCAACTCAAAAATGAAAAATGGATAGTGAGCACTGAAAATAAAATGATAAATCAACATCAAGGACTCATTCTCAATGATTGGTCCTCTACATCTATCTGCTGCATGAAGTCATCAGAACCATCAATGGGAATGTCAGTATCCGAGTCAGAGTCACTCTCTTCAGTAACCAATGAAACTCCAACCAAACCATGTCGCAGCTCATCTGGTCCATCCTCGTCATCTATCTGTGCACTATCCTCTGGATCCACATCCCATCATGTTGCTGGTCCCTTCCGATACTCTGGTGTCTTCCTATGTGCAAGACGTAGAGAACTGTGCACTGCAACTAGCTTCTCTGCTCTCCTAGAGGAAAGTCTGTTCCTCTTGATAGAGTGGATGAAGCTATATGTGGACCAATTCCTCTCTGCTGCAGAGGAACTAGCAATCTGAGACAATAAGCGAATAGCAAGGTGTTGGATCTCTGGAGCATCATCCCCATGCATGGTCCACCAACCAATGGGGTCAGTCTGGCCTAAATCATTGCGATCTTCCCTTGCATCATGCTTGTTGAAGGGATCACTGAGACTTGCAAATTGCATCCATTGTCTCCTAATTGTTCTCCCTTCTTCTGAACTATACATCTTTGTAATGGCATCTTTTAGTTTTAATTTTAGTTTAAAAAAAAAAAAAAATTAATGGTTTTGATTTTTGAATTTTTGATTTTTAAGTCTTATTAGACAAATCTAAAGGGGGGACGCCCAGGCGCACCTTTTTTGGGGAGTCTAGACTCCCACACTGAAGGGGGACGCCCAGAAGCACCCTTTTTGGGGAGTCTAGACTCCCACACTGAAGGGGGTGTTGTTGGGAAAAGTATCCATTCAGAATGCCCCTATCCCACTCTAAGGTGTGACAGTGCCTTAGCAACAAACAAGGAAAACTACTTTCGTATTCTTCTTTATGAAATGTAAACGAAGAGGAAGGATGTAACTAACCTGTGTCTTTCGCTAGTTTGTTGATCCAATCGCTCTCCTCTTTGTTTGCTTCCTGCTGCCTGCTCTCTTACTGGCCCAGCTTCACCAAGTTCCTGCAAGATCACAGAAGAAGAAACTACACAAAAGACATAGATTTACATTCATAAATAGCTTAGGATCAGATTAAGCTAAACATGCAAATATAACAAAACATCATTGATATACAAGCATATAGGAGAAACTCAAATAGTTTTATTGATATGATAAGAAAGTCCAAGAGAAGATACAACCAAGTGAGTCCCGATCCAGCATCTACCTCCCAGCAAAGGAATCCCTTCCTCTCCTCCAACAAAGCATAAATCACCCAATGCACTAATCTCAATCTCAAACCAACAGCAATTCTCTGCAAAGTACAAAATTCCAGCCTCTGGATCTCTGGGATGAGAGATCCATATATAGATGTAAGCAGAGAGGATGAGTCAGCTTATGTTTTGACTTGTGGCTTCTCTCTGTCAGTTCTTGCTTCCACTTGGAGACTGAGAGCCTCTTACTCATCATTAGTCGAATTCAGTGAGGCAAGTGTCATTGGAGAAGATTCTGGAAGCTTCCATTGTCTTTCCACCTCGTTGAATGAGCTTTCCATTTGTCATTTCCCGCTCAACGCACCCTGGTAGTGCATTCACCTGTGTTGCAACGCACCTAGCCAGTGTATTTGGGTGCTTTGCAACGCAGACAGCTAGTGGAGCCTCTGAATTGATCCTGATTTGACTAGTCTTGAGCAGTTTTTGGTGGAGAACTTCTGGGAGAAGCTGTCATTGGTTGACCTTGTTCCTTTAGGGGCAGGAACAACACTTTTAGGGACTTTGGATCCCTTGGATTATGGACATTTCATGCTCAATGCTGTAAGGCACAAAAATGTCTATAACAGTTGCCCCCTAAAGTATGAGGCCGTTTATCGGGTGAAATGCTTTATTAGGAGGATCCGAAGTTCTTTCAATGCTGGGAGGAGACCTGTAATAAGATACAATACAATACATTATTTTCATACTGTTTTCATGATCTAGCTGAGGCGGGCATTCCCATGCTCAGCTTTATAAATTCATTTTTATGTACATAGGACAGACAATCGTCTGATGGTAGACTGATGATTCTGATGAAATCATCATCCTTTTGGTAGGATGATTATCTGTGCTGCAATGTTGTACATGTCAATGTTTTTATTTTTCCTGAATATATATCGCAGCCCGGATGGATGAAACTAGATTTGGGGTCTTCAATCTCGTCCGATCTTCACTCTAAGTACAAGTCGATCCATGTGAGAAATGTTCTGAAGTCGAACATGGAAAGACATCGCTTGATTACCAGTCAATGATGTAAACTGTTAACAAGCGCGAGAGGAATCACCGATAATGATAATGACCCTCAAGGTACTGCAGTACAATTCACGTGGTGTGAATAAAGGACTTGGCGTCGAACACCACGCAAAATCTTTCGGTCGAAGGTCATTGATGTATACCTGTCGCCGGAAGTGAGAAACTTGCCATTGAGGCGTGCAAGCTTCAAAGTACTGAAGGGGTGTTCCTAGATCAACTTCTTGGATAATGAGCTGATGTCGACAAGAAGCGATCCGTCAAAGGAGGGCTTTAATGTATCCCACATCAGTGACACGGAACGGAGCAAATGATTTTGATGGAGGTGAAAACGATCTGATGATATATGGTTCAGGGTGGCGGTCATGAAAGAATGAAGTATAATGTATGGTAGTGGATGGGACACGGGTGACTTCTCTGGATGACTTCTCTTGAACATATCGGCGACACTTGTATGATGGATTGGTAGCATTTACCCCAAAGGTGGATGGTATGGCGAGACCATGGTGATGTGGCCGGTGAATGAAACAACCCAACCCGACTCAGGCGCGGAGTGGAAGTGTCATGTTCAAGAGCGACTTGCTACCAATAAAGGTTCTTTGAGTTTCTTCCCAATTTTTCCCCAGTCATTGCTGACCAGTACCTCTTTATTTTTGTCAAGCTTGAGGAGGATAACATATGCTTGTTCTATAATTTGCCCTTCGGGCAAACCCATCGCTATGTTTTAACGAGCCTAGCGATAGTGAAACTCGTTCTCGCCTAAAGACAAGTTTGTCGCTATTAATCTTTTTAACGAGTCTAACGACAAAGATAACTCGGTCCTTTTCATCTTTAGAGAGTCTGAAAAGGTACGTAAAGATAACTCCGGAAGTCCTTTTTCGTCATCTAATCCCTTAAGTCCGAAAAAGTATAAAACAATACAGAAGGGATGGATTTTCGATAGTTTTAACGAGCCGAACAAAACAAGCGCTCGATCTTTTTGTGCAATAATCCCTCAGGTCCAAAAAGATTAAAATCTAGAGGAGGGATAGCACTTCCGGTCGCTTTAACGAGCTGGAAGGCCAAAACTCGGAAATCTTTTCATATTTTACGAGTCAGATGAAAAGAGCTTAAAGAAGACTCGTCTTTTGAGGAACGAGTGATAAAACGGGTAGCAGCTGATTCCAGGTAAGGGTTGGAATTTTCCAATCACGGCAGTGTCACAAGGATGGCTAGTGAAATCACTCTTCGCAGTTGTTCCTCAAAATGGGTAAACAATCAAATGGAGGTGAATGATCGGCCAATGGAAAAGTGGAGGTGACGGTGCAAACACGACGAAGGCTTTAATGGCTGATAATGTTACATTCACGGTGGTTATTTACCGGAGGATAGTTCATTTTTTAACGAGCTTAAACGCAGGTTGAAACACTTGCTCGATCTTATGTTTATTTTTTAACGAGCATGAACTATGTGCTAAAACTGCTCGATCTTATGTTTATTTTTTAACGAGCATGAACTATGTGCTAAAACTGCTCGATCTTATGTTTATTTTTTAACGAGCATGAACTATGTGCTAAAACTGCTCGATTAATCCAGTCATATGATAAGAATGTCTCATTGAAGATGCCATTTTTTATGGAGCTTGCGCCTTCCAAAGCTTTGCCCCGCATCCTTTCGTTATGCAAGTTCGGAAACGACTAATCCTACGAGTTTAAAGGGTTAGAGGTCCTAAAAATTTAAAAAAAAATAGCCACCCCTTGCTTGCACTCCAAAAGGTTTGCATGCCCCCAGGCATAAAGTACGATTTCAAGGTTACCCCTCAATTTGCAGATAAAACATTTGTTCTACCAGGAAAGGCCTACCTCTTTCAGGTTACCAAAGATTGTCTCATTTGCGTAGCAAACAAAACACTTCCTCGGCGATGTCTACCGAGATAGACAAAGGTGAGTGACAACGAGCGCCAAACACATAACTTTGACAAAAGAATCTTATTCTAGAACAACCCCTCTTCCAATCACGGACGGGGTACGGACTAGTCATATTCTCCCGCAGAAACCTACCCTATACCCAAAGTTTTCCTGCCGAAGCAGACCAGGACGCATGCCCCCTGGGTTCCAGTCACATCCTTCCGAATCACTCGCGCTCATCGGGAGGATGGACCGTGGGTTGAGACATTTCTTGCGTGAAGAGACCATTTAGGGACGGTATATGACTATTTGCGATGCGTGATCCGGGAAATGAAAGCTGGTCCACGAGCTTGACCACTCTTCCTTCGTGCGGAAAACACGTTACTCTAAAGAGTGAGGAGACGATGGCTCCCATGCAATAAATATAGTCTTGTCCAAGGAGTAGGTTATAATCCAAGGGTCCTTGAACGACCATCACGTTCATTTGAACAGTCTTCCCTTTCAATGTGATAGGCACATTGGGGAGGATCCCTAAAGGTCGACTGGTTCCTTTATCGAAGCCTGTCAGATTTCTCATCTCAGGCAAAAGCGATGGCGAACCAAGCGCTTTCCAAGCAATAGAGGAAAGGATACTCACAGATGCCCCCTCATCAATGATGGTGCCAGCCATGACCATTCTGTATATTTGAACGATAATTCGGAATGGTATGCTTGCTGGCAAACGGGGTCTGCCTAGTTGGTTCCAGTCGAAGGATACAACTAGGTTGCTTGGTGGTGGGACCGAGTAGACGGTCGGGTATGGCTCTGATGAACTTCCTTCCTGCGATAAAGGAATGGGTGGATTGCCCCCGTGTTCATCGGAGTCTGTGTTGATGAAGAGAATTTGGATGGTGTCATCCTTATCCTCTTCAGTGACTATATCATTCGAAGATAAAACCTCTGAAGGCAAGACCGGGTCAACTGCCGTCTCGACCTTTTGACTTTCGTCTGGTATGGATTCAGTTGGTTTATCTTCAATGATAGATGCTTCAGCTGACCACTTGAGCGGGCCAGCTGGATTCTCAACTAACGAAGGACTCGGCAAGAGTTTTTTATATCCAGGAGGAAGTCGTAACGGTGAAACCGGACGATCTTCCAAGACTCTTTTAGCCTCGTCTAAGAAGGGACAACGGTGGAGGGCATGGTCGCCTTCGCACAATCTACAGGGAGGTCTAGCCCTCCCTTTTTGTCCTGGAACTTCACTTTCGCTAGTTGACGGTGTACTTTCAACATGGCCATCAGAGGTTGACGACACCGGATTGTGCAAACGGGGAGACCAGTCCCTTAGTATCCGAGGGATGCAAGGACAATCTCTGTGAAAGTGGTCTCCTTTGCAAATGACACATGGCGATTTAGGCCTGGTCAGTGCTGTGTGTGGATTTTCATTAGACGACACTTGTTTTCCCTTATTTGCCTTTGGCTCCTTCTTCTTTTTCTCTTTCTTCTTCTTTTCCTTTTTCTCCTTAGGAACTTGGTTTTTAGCTTTACCAGTCCCGTCACGCGAAGAGGAAGGAAGAGAAGAAGAATTAGAGGAAGTAGAAGGTTGGTGGGAAATTCTGGACTCGTCTAATTGCTGATTCGACTGTTCAGGAATAGTGGTGTTCTGAACGACATTGGTTGAGAAGAGCCAGACCGGCAAGCCAATTGTCAGTCCTGGAAGCGACAATGTGGCCATATGGGGCGCACCAACATCTCCCCAAGAGGAGAAAGGACTAGGATTTCCACCAAGGGGAATTCCTTGGTTGGTGGGCTCCATTTTCTTAACCTAAAGATCAACACGGGAAAAAGGGTATGAATATTCCGTTTAAAATAAATTTTAACGACGCTTAGACACAACTTGCTTTTTCAATTTTAAAGAGTCGAGAAAAAGCAAAAGATGACTCTAGTCTCCTTCGATTTTTAATGAGCCTGAAGTGACAAGTGCTCAGATGGACCTTTTCCGTTAAGGAGTCTGAAAAGGAACGAAAGGGACTGCTCTGGAGTTCTAGGTAGAGGGTGTGCCAAACCAATCGCAAAACCGCAGAATACTTTTTAGGGTACGGGCGGTCAGTCTTCCCGAATGCTGTGTTCAGTGCATTGCGATCAGTAGGGCGGCCGACACGGCTTCCTATGGATAAAGGTTTTATGCCTATAGGGGTCTCCCAATATATACTCGACGTTACGTGGGAGCACAATCCGTACTGGTACTTATTGTCTCTCAGGAGGAATCACCCAACCATCAGTGAGGCAACAGTTACCAGGTTTTACGACGCCGAAACACGTCTCTAGCCTAGACCTCTATGTTGTGCGTTAAGTTACAAAGCGTTGTTAAGTTCATTCAATTTATTTTAGGTTGATCTTTCTTAGAAGTTTGCCTTTTTGGATCACCACGAGATGTAGATACAATTCCTAAATGCAGTCTAAAGATGATAAGCAAGCTTTTATCTCTTTTCAACAATGAAAATCCTAGCTACAAGGGAAAAAGAAAAACACAATCTTTTCTCAAAGAGCATAGAGCACATTGTAAATGCACTTTTCCTAAATCAAACCATACAAACTGTCAAAATGCAAATGCACATATGCATGTATTTGTTTTCACTTTCTTAATATTGATGCCTAAAAAGAAAGTTGTTGTACAAATTTGAATTCGATTTCAAGTGAAAAACACAAACAAGCTTCTTTTCGAAATCGAAAAGACGATTACGACACTTTATGATTTTGAAGTAAATACTTGTTTTGACACTAGAAATTCACAAATTCAAACCAAAAGACAAAAGTAAAAGCGTAATCAACTGTCAACAGCAAACAAACTTACTCTTAAGATCAAAACGACACTTACGACAGGTCTAGATCTAAGGGCGACAGTATGACTAGTTTACTTTTGTAATGGGAAACTGCAAATGATGTAACAAATACACAAAAACAAATACAGTTTCTTTTATACAACTGAGGCGGAATTGAGGCAAAGAAAAGGGGTTTTCAGATAGGTACACTCACTGATAACAGGCTGCAAAAAATCAGAGATAAAACTGAACAAAATGAAGCAAAGAACCACAGCTGCACAAGGCAAAGGCTGATCAACGCACCTGTTGCACAGAGAAACTGAATTGCAGCGCAGGTAGCCCTCTCGGGACCTGCGTTGAAATGCAGAACCTCTTCACAGAGCCTGCGCTGAAGCAGAAACGAGAATTGTCTCTGGGTTCTGGGTCACGGTTTGCAGTTTAATCTATGGTTTTTGGCCGGATAAAGGCTATCAATAAGGTACAATTAGAGGGATGATTTAAAGGAGGACTAAGAGCTATCACAAAGGGCAGTTAGCACATTTGTGGATCAGCTGTTCAGATCATAAACAGGCCCAGTGAATGGACTAGAGTAGCAGATCTCTACTTTGCATTTGTAAATGGCAAATGCAGTTCGATTCGGCACTCCTGAGTTTATGAGATGAACAACAATAGAAACACAAATAAACTAACTAGACACGATCCCCAGCGGAGTCGCCAATTTGTTGTTTGGAAAAGTATCCATTCAGAATGCCCCTATCCCACTCTAAGGTGTGACAGTGCCTTAGCAACAAACAAGGAAAACTACTTTCGTATTCTTCTTTATGAAATGTAAACGAAAAGGGAGGATGTAACTAACCTGTGTCTTTCGCTAGTTTTTTGATCCAATCGCTCTCCTCTTTGTTTGCTTCCTGCTGCCTGCTCTCTTACTGGCCCAGCTTCACCAAGTTCCTGCAAGATCACAGAAGAAGAAACTACACAAAAGACATAGATTTACATTCATAAATAGCTTAGGATCAGATTAAGCTAAACATGCAAATATAACAAAACATCATTGATATACAAGCATATAGGAGAAACTCAAATAGTTTTATTGATATGATAAGAAAGTCCAAGAGGAGATACAACCAAGTGAGTCCCAATCCAGCATCTACCTTCCAGCAAAGGAATCCCTTCCTCTCCTCCAACAAAGCATAAATCACCCAATGCACTAATCTCAATCTCAAACCAACAGCAATTCTCTGCAAAGTACAAAATTCCAGCCTCTGGATCTCTGGGATGAGGGATCCATATATAGATGTAAGCAGAGAGGATGAGTCAGCTTATGTTTTGACTTGTGGCTTCTCTCTGTCAGTTCTTGCTTCCACTTGGAGACTGAGAGCCTCTTACTCATCATTAGTCGAATTCAGTGAGGCAAGTGTCATTGGAGAAGATTCTCGAAGCTTCCATTGTCTTTCCACCTCGTTGAATGAGCTTGCCATTTGTCATTTCCCACTCAACGCACCCTGGTAGTGCATTCACCTGCGTTGCAACGCACCTAGCCAGTGTATTTGGGTGCTTTGCAACGCAGACAGCTAGTGAAGCCTCTGAATTGATCCTGATTTGACTAGTCTTGAGCAGTTTTTGGTGGAGAACTTCTGGGAGAAGCTGTCATTGGTTGACCTTGTTCCTTTAGGGGCAGGAACAACACTTTTAGGGACTTTGGATCCCTTGGATTATGGACATTTCATGCTCAATGCTGTAAGGCACAAAAATGTCTATAACAGGGGGACGCCCAGAAGCACCCTTTTTGGGGAGTCGTGGGGAGTCTAGACTCCCACACTGGGGAAACGCACCCCCTTGCGTCTCCCCGAGACTCCCCAAAAAGGGTGCGTGGGGAAACGCACCCCCAAGAGACTCCCCGTCCCGAGTGCGTGGGGTGCGAGGGGTGCGCGCACCCGACCCTGGGGGACGCATTCCCGTGGAACACTGCCTTAGACAATGATTCCTCAGAAAACATGCCCCAACTACATGAACGCCAAGCAAGAGAGTAGGGAGCAGTGTTTCTGTTGTATAATAGTACAGCCTACAACATATGCTCCTGTCTGGAGCAAAGATCATACCTACAGCAAGTAAAAGGGATAACAAACAAGTGATTTTGGCACTAACCATATCGTGGATTGTAACTTTTTATCCCAGTTAACAAGTAATTGGGATGTCAATCACATAAAAACAGAGCTGCTAATAATAACTGCAGAAACCAAGATAAATAATATTGTAACTCAGGTATAGGAGAGAAGAGACACAATTAACCTACATATTTCTCAGATGCAATCGAAAGCATGAAAAAGTAGACAGTCTTACCTCTCGGAGAATCTATGATGGAAATCAAGTTTGGTTAAATGTCATAAAATGAGTAGGAACATTATCGCCCTGAGCACAACCTACCCATTTATAAAAAGTCAAATGATAAATGTTTGCAATAAAAATCCATATAGCAATGTCACAATACCATACATCATGACAAACCCTCCTCTAAAAATATAGTCTACATTCCCACTATTAGTACAACCACAACAATTTTAGAAAATCTGGAAAAGAATTTGAAAAGTGAATGTTAAAACAGACTCGAGTAGTGAGAAATGCTTTGAGAAAATATCCAAATCATGACCCAAAACATTGGAAATTCTTACAAGAAAAAAAACATGTATTCTATTTGATAAAATTAGTCAAATCACCCTCCCCAAAAAAATGTACAAAAGTAGATATCTTGAAACATGAACAACTTTTAGAGCTGTGAAATCATCTTATAAATGAAAAGGATACATGGGATGAAACCTCGTGCTACCTTCAATAGGCATCAAATGTTGTGGAATTAGGAATTTCAACATTTCCTTGCATCCTTGGAGTCAGTTTGACATTGGGATTTGGGTAATTGGTTCCATTTGGAACTTACTTATGTGGACTGACAAATTGTTGTGGGCCAAGACCAGTTGGTACACTGGAACCATTACCAAACCCAGGTGGAACGTGTGAGGAGTTCGTCCCCAGCATACTATGCTACACATAACAACCAAACAATATAAATACTTCATTTGTAAAGATGGACCTTTAGAATCAACAAACACAAAAACATTTTTTCAAAATATTGTGTTACTTGGGAGGTTTCTAACACCCAGAAAACCTTAGTAAATGAGACTTCGGTTTCACAATTTTTTATAAATGTTTTAAAAATCCATTAAAATAATTTTTTTTTAAACATTTGACTAGCAACAAAATAAAAACTGTAACATGGGTGTTTAACCACAGAAACCAGCAAGTTCAGTCAAACTCTAATTAAAACTAGCTTTCATCATTAATGTCGTCTTTCTGATCGATTTTTCACCGATGCTCACAGTGCTAGATGTTATTAACAATCTGACTCATCTTGTGCTCAAAGTCACCTTGCATTTGAGAGTGAACATTGCCAGACTGATTTTTGTGGTGAACATCAAGTTAACAACTGTGGAAGTAATGCTCATCCCATTTAATATTACAAAGGACAAGTGTAATGATGATGATAGCCTTGATTGGGCTCACTACTATTAGATCAAGGTAGAGGAGCTTGTGAGTGTAGCACTACTCCCTAGTCAATTGAGATTATGGTACACGAATGTGATGAAAATAACATCAGCAACCATTTCTCCCTAGCCTTAGGCTAAGAATAGAGAAATAAAGTGAGAAGGTGAGGATGAAGGTTGTGGTGGTAAATACTGAATGAGAGATGATCTTCCTAGAGAAACGAAAAGATGGTTCTGTGATGATATCCCTTTCAAATTTGTGCATAATCAGGTTATCTTTCTCCATATGAGGTACTTACTACTCGAATAAAGGAAGATATTGTTGGGCTGCATAAGCCTAGCAACATGGAGAACCTATGAACTATATGTGATGTGCTACCATGCACTTCTAGAACTAAAAGAATGCATTGAAGAGCCTAGTTATGTAAAGACACCAGAGAACAATCAACAAATGAGCTTTTGTTGGTTATGATGTGGAGTAGTTGCAACGATATTTCATTGGATTTTGGATGCAATTCACACACTAATGGGGAGCAGAGTAGAGAGCAACAACAATGGAATTTATGATGAGTGCAAGGCCAAAAAGTTTAGCAATCAGATGTTAATATTTTCTCTAGATGCAAGCCATGTCCATCCATAATGGAACATGAATGGATTGAACCACTTGGTGTGCCATGAAATCATTAGTGTGTCATGTTATTTACATAGATTTTAAATTTTAATGCATGATATCCTAAAGGCAGGTGGGAGATCTATGTGAATAGAACTAAAAATTATGGTGAGACAAGTTTAGAACAATGTTTTTAAAACCGGAACCGGTGACCGGACTGGTCCACCTAATGAACTGGTTTACCGACCGGAACTGGTCTAACCAGGACTGGTTTGGTCTAAACGAACCGGTTTTAAATAAATACATTAAATAATTAATTTTTAATAAAACAAAACTATTTTTAAGATGTAAAACCATGATTCCAAGCCAATAGAGACAAAATATGCAAAGTTTGCTCATTTATATACCATGTAAAGGTGAATATATCAAAATGGCACTGAGTGCAATACATATCATCGACAAAATAGAAAAATACATAAGCAATGAGACTCTAAATGGCCTATAAATTCCAGAACAATGTTGCAAGCTATGAGGCCATTGGCCTACTACAAGTCTACAGTGTGCACATGATCAATCATCAAGTTCATCACCACTACTAGCCACAGAATCATTATTAGGAGATACATAGACATCATCTGGTTAGAGTCTGAGGATGCCTCAGCCTGATCTGCAACCTCAGTATCAATGCCACCAATGACAATAGAAGTGGACCTAATGGAAGCACGAGTTTTTCGACCTGCACGACTAGTGCTTTCCATTGGTTCTTTGCCTTTCCTTGATGCCGCTATTGATCCTAGTTCTGATGCCGCCACATAATCTGCTTCATCCCCCGCTAAAGCCATGTCGATATCAAAATCAGCCTCAAACATAGGATCTTCAGTCTCCTCCACCCATTCTAATGTTGGATCAATATCGTCCAACACAATGGGATCTAGATCAGGTGTTTTGCTCATCATTTGGTTCCTCCTCAGTCGAAGGTTGTATTGCACAAAAACAAGATCATTTAACCGTTTGTGTTCCAAACGGTTTCTCTTCTTCGTGTGTATGTGCTCAAAAACAGACCAATTGCGCTCACAACCTGAAGCACTGCAAGTTTGACTAAGGACTCTAATTGCAAACCTTTGCAATTGAGGACACTGGCCACCAAATGACTCCCACCAATGTGCTGCAAAGAAAAATACATTAATTAGTAACTTAGTTTATAATTTGAATTGTAAAGAATGTAAATAATTTTAACTTGAAAAGAAAAACAAATTGGAAATTGGAATTGCTTACCTGGTTGGTCCACATCTCTTGCCATATTTGTCAAGTTTTTGCCAAAAGTACCACCTGCCATATTGAAAATAGTAATCTATCTATGTATTTCCAACTGGTCTACATGGCTAGGGACCATGCGCTCCAAGCAATCAATCAATCCAGCTTTGACCTCCCCATCATGCAGATCTCCTAGCCGATTTTTATAATGATACTTTGGGTTCAAAAAATACCCAGTTGCATGTATAGGACGATGGAGTTGATTGTTCCATCTGTTATCAATGATCTCCCATATACGGCCATATTTAGCTAACATGTCCTTGTAAGCTGCCTGTATCTGCTCCTTTGCCTGATCCATAGCCTCATAAATGTAGCCCATGGCCAATCTTTCCCCATCCACCATCCTTAGCACCTTAACAAGGGGCTCGGTAATTTTCACAAGCTCTAGAGACCTTTTCCAAAAATAAGTGTCTAACACTTTCTTTTTGGTGTCTTTTCCATCTGGTCTACGAGCCCACCGAGATTCAGACCATTCTTCAGAGGAAAACATTTTCTGCAAGTTTTTATGTTGACCATTGAGACATTGCAACGTGAGGAAGTGAGTTGCAAATCTCGTAATTACAGGCCTAACAAGCTCTTTGCCCCCAATGTGTTTCCTCATTAGGCTCAATACCCATGAGTGGTTGTAAATGTATTTTGTAATGCACTTGGTATGCTCTACAGTGTTTTTTACCCACTCCACTTTGCCTATATCCTCAAGCATGAGGTCTATGCAATGTGCAGCACGTGGAATCCAAAATATGGTCTTATATTTGGTCTCAAGCATCTTTCCAGCAAGAACATAGTTTGAGGCATTATCAGTGATGACCTGCACAACATGCTGCTCCCCAACTTCCTGAATAATGTTATCCAAAAGCTCAAATAGAAGGGCTGCATCCTTTACCTTATCAGATGCATCAACTGATTTCAAAAACATGGTTCCTTAAGGGAAAGAAACAAGGAAATTAATGATAGTGCGGTTCTTTCCATCGGTCCATCCATCTGACATGATGGAACAACCTGTTTTGAGCCATGAATCTTTAAACTCAACCAAATACTCATCAATGGAAGATATCTCTTTTTGCAAAAGAGCTCCCCTCAAGTCATGCATACTAGGGCCTTTGAAGCCCTTTCCTGCAGCTATAACAGAGTCCCACATAGCTTGGTAATAAGGTGAGCGAGCAGCATTAAATGGGATATCTGAATCATACCACCATCTAGCAATGTATTGATAAGAAGTTTCTTTGCATTGTCTTTTCCAAGGTTGATCCAAAGTGGGTTGAGAACTTGGCTGGGAGGAAGTGGGATTAGAAGAGGCAATGTTGGCTGAAGATGAGAAATAACTTTGGATGTTTGTTCTCTTTGTTCCGTTTGATGGTTGGCCAAAAGAAAGATGAACATAGTGAAAGGGGTCATTGGTGGAAGGGATAGAAGAGGAGTCTTGAATCTCATAATCATCATACCCACTCTCTTTCATGGCTTCTAATAATTCCCTCTTCCTTGCAATGTCATCTTGGATGACCTTCTCCCTAGCCTTATCCTCATAAAAATTTTCAAGCTTGGAAATGTATTCTGCCCTAATAGGACCTAACAGTGCATTTGGTGCATCACATGGCTTTACTCGGCCTCTTATCCCAGCCAAGTGTTGTTTCAACCCAAGAATATCCCCACCTCCAATAGATTTTTGGCATAATTTGCATATCATTTTTCCATCAATTACATCACAATGAGCCCATGCACTGTCCTTTCCTTTTGGAGCGATGTTTGCTTGAAATAATAACAATTTGCAAAGATATCTGCCATTTAAAAAAAAAATTGCAGCTAAGCAACATGGAAAACCAAAGATAAATGTAGGAAAACAAATGCACATGCAAGCTACAAAATTTGATAGCATAGAGCTAGAGAGTTCATAGTATAGATGATAGATCATAGAAGTGAGAAGTTTATAAATTTATAACACAAAAAAATTTAATTCATGGACAACAATCAAATGAGGAATTTTCAAGTGAAAATCTTTACCTGGAAATGCAAACTAGCTTCCTTAGCCTCCTCTTGAAGATGGCAACTCCACTGACAGCTACACACTATGTCCAAAATAGCTCCAACTCCAACTCCAAGATGACTACTTCAGCAAAAACTCAACACTCTCCAAGCCCACAAACACTCACAAACACTCCAAATCAGTTGTGTGAGACAAATGAGAGTGAGAGGGGCCTCTTAAAGGCTTGGAGAGGGTGTTTTTGGAGGGAAAATACCCTTAGTTTCCCCCCAAAACCCCTAAAACACAGTCAACAATATGCTTTTTTCAGTTAGACCGGTAACCGATTAGCAAGGCCAGTTTTTAAAACTATGGTTTAGAATAGAGGACACTAGATGGTGAGATACTTGAATCCGGCAATAAAGAAAAGAAGGAGGAGCATATTTATGAGATAGAACTAATTGATAAAAGGATAAGAAAAGTTACATCCTATGAATATGTTTGTGGATTATTTCCAAAAGGCTTATAGCATGAACAATATTTATTTGCAAGCAAGTGTCCTTTCTATCTGGTATGGCCTAAATCTACCTCAGGCTGAGAAAGGCAAGTCTAGGGTAACATCAAACCACGCTTAACCTGGTAGCTAGCCCTACCAAGTCGGGAGAGGGCTCTCTCCTTGTCAATCTCAATGAAAATTTATCAAGGAAGGCTTGAGATGACTGATATAAAAACTAATTTTAGGCTAGGTATGCTTGCTTGAAGTATTTGATTGATTTTAATGGTTGGTTGCTGGATCAGATGGGGAAGGCAGCTTTGGGTCCGAGAAATCAACACAGATTTGCAGAGGTTTCTGTGGGGCGAGATAGGCAAGTGTTTTAGCACTTTGAAATGAGTGTAATGGTGAGTCTAAAGACTGATGAGGAGCTGGAGAGAGCATGCAAGTGTCATGATTTCTCTTCAAATAGTAGAAAACATGTAAAACTAAATAAACCCAAGGTAGAGCACTGAAACACCAATGAATTCCACCTTTTAAACTTGATTCATTTAGTTATGCAGAAAGAGAGAGATAATGGCACACATAAACATAAGATCAACTGAACTACAAAGAACAATGCTAATTCACATTACCAAAAGGATCCCACAAAATGCTGCAAAACCCTGGTTTATTTCCTTGCCAAACTGCAGAAGTGATGTACAAAGTAGCTCAATGCATCCACAGGAGTCCAACCTTGACAAATGAGTACAAGATATAGGCATCAAACCACCTATGCTAGCTATTAGGGGTCGAATCCATGAGTCAAGGAGCTGTTTCAACAAAATCTAAACTAGGAATTGAAAAATAGGCAGTGGAACAACTTGCCTCTAAAACTATGGAAACTGATTCATTCAACTCAAAACCACCTAAAACTGATGTATCTACCTCTTTAAGTCATTTTCATCATTTTTACATCATAGTACATCAATTTACATCATATTACATCATGAATTTGACCATGAGAGAGAAAAAGTCAAACTGGTAGAAAACTAGGCGAAAATTTGAGTTTTTGAGCAAAATTGGCAAAATTTTGCCTGATGCACAGCACCTTTTCCAAGCTGAGTTTGAAGGCCTTCCCCTTCACCAAATTAGCTCCAAGATGGCTTGTTGGAAAGGTCTGTCTGTCTACTTTCTAGGACAAGTAGAAATTTTGGATTTGGTGTCCATTTTCCCCTTCAAAAATCAGTTCTCCCAAGACTGCTTCCTGTGGGTCCAAAAAGTGGCAGAGAGGGCATTTTTGAGGTGTTTTTTGCCCTTTAGGTGACCTAGATTTCCTCCAAAATTCATGAAATTTTCTGGGTTTTCATATTTTTTCATGAGGAATCCAAAAATGTAAGCCATTCCTCAAAATTCCCAACCAGCTCAATGCACAGTGCCAGTGGCACTATGCATCAGAGGAAATTTTCTGTGTTTTGCAATTAAAATTTAGGAAATGACAAAAATTTCTCCAAAATGCTTCAAAATTGGCAAGAGGAAAGCTTATCAATTGCTTTGCTGAGCCAAGGAAGCTTCAGCCAAGATTCTAAGTTTATCTTGCTCCTTTTTGGCTTTTAAGGCTCTCCCTAACTTGGCTTTTAGGCTTCTTATCCTTGTCTTGCAGATTTTGTTCTGGGCCAAATAGTGATAAGCCATGTGGCACAACATGTTCTTCTCCTTATTAGCCTTATCAAGAAGTTTCTCAAGGTGGATATTCACTCTTTCCAACCATGATTCTCGGTCAGCCTCTATTTCTTGCTCTAGTGAAGTCAACTTGATTTTCCTTCTTTTTGCCACTTGCTGGTTTTCCCTTATGGTTTGCAGCTCCATCATTGTTTGTTTGTCCTCCAATTGCTTGTTCTGTTGCTCAAGATAATTAATGATCCATTTAGCCCTCTCAAGGTCAAATGATAAAGCTTGGATCTCAGCTTCTTTCTCCTTGATGATCACATCCTTGAGTCTTGAGCTTTGGGAGCCCAAATCAGTGTCCTCTTCCTCAATCAAAATAAAATCCCTGTCTTGGCCTTCAGAAGGCCCTTCATCATGCAATGGTTGCTTTCCTCTGTCCTGTACCTGTTCTGTTGAAGAAGAAGGCAAAGCCCCTTTCACCCCAGGTGAAGATAGCATTTTCCTGTTGTCTAGTGAAGAGAACGAGACCCCTTCCACCCCTGGTGGAGATAATACTCGTTTGGCAGCTGCAAAAAGTCTTCTTGTCCCCTTTTCATAAGTTATAAACACAGGAATGTGAGCCTCTTCAGTTCTGCTTTCATGCTCTCTTTGTTGCCCGGAAGGTCCAGCTTCCTCTTGAGGTTCTGTAAAAATTTGAGGCCCCTTGAAAATCTCATGGGCAATGAAGGTTTCCCATGGCACTCCCAACTGAGTGAGCTGATGCACAACAACAATCTTGATGACAACAAAGTGATAAATGCTATTAAGCTGCTATGGGTATGGTTTTCTCTTTGCAAGCACAGTCATCCTCTCTATATTTTTGCAAATGAAGTATGGAATACTCATCATTCTAACCCTGGTAAAATGCATAAGCAATCTGATATGATAGGCATAGAGTCTAGAGAACCTTCCCTCACATGTGAAGTATTTAATGATGAGTTTCATTAGTGGAACATACCAGTCCTCCAAAAACTTAAAAGGAAACACCCTGCCCAATTGACTATGATATTTGGCTTTAATGTAGGGTTCATAGTTCTATTTGCTGATATTCTGTCTTTTGTTCCATCTTTCCCCCACATCTGGCATCCTAGTTGCTTCTGCAATAATGGCTAGTGAAAGAGTGAAATTGATGCCAACAAGTTGTACCATATTGTCCTCCATGTTGATGACAAATTGCCTAGCCAATTCATGATGATACTTAACCCTCTCAACTATCTCACAAAACTCAAAACAAGATTGGTATCTGAAGCAAGTGGTAGCAAGAGTACAAGCAAGAAGTTCAGCAATGCTAATAGGCTCCTCTCTAATTATCTTCCCACCCTTGTGAGGTCTCCTAGGTTGTACATTCCTTTCTCTTGAACTGTCACTTTGTGTTTCTTCTTCATAGCTTGAGTCATTGTTTCTTGCCATAGTGCTTGTCTTAGGAAAATGATGAGATGAAGGTATGGTGAAAAATGGTAATGAAGGAGGACAATGGTGATGAGTATGAAGATATTTTACTCTTGGGAAATGGAATTGGGGAATGAAGGGAATAGTTTTGGGAAATTAGGGTTTAATGAGGGATTTAGGGTTTGATGAGGGAATTAGTTGCTTTAGGGGAGTGGGATATGGGAAAATGGGATAAATGGAGTGTTTTAAGGTAATAAAAGAGTGAAAAGAGGTTTAATGATGTTTTTGCGATGATGGAATGAAATTTGCACAATGAAATGGAAAATAGTGAAGAGAAACTAGGGTTTCATTTTAAACTTGTAAGATTCATGAAGAACACAAGAGTGAACTCAAATTCAGTTGTAGGATGTTGTTTACTTACTTGTAGAATGCAAAGGTTACAAATTTGAGGGTTATGGCATGATTTGGAATGATTTAGAAAAATCTGGACTGATGTGCAGCGCACTAGGCCCAATGCGCAGCACCCTCCTGATGCGCAGCGCCAGTTCAAAATAACATTGCAGGTTTGCCTTTGATGCGTAGCGCCTGCCTGATGCGCAGCGCACTGCCTCTGATGCGCAGCGCCAGGCAAACTTGCTTGGAAAACAAGGTTTTTAACTTCCTTTGCTCAATTTGCCTCCAAATCGCGATTTTTTGCTCTCCAAGGGTATCTTGCACAATAAAATGAAAAAGAGGACCCCTTTCACTTTAAATATGAATGACTTTAGATTTTTACTCATCTCAAACCCACTTTTCTAATGTCAAATTCACTTTTGGTCTTGAACTCTGCTTTTCCATTGAAATTGACTTTTCTTAATCATTTGATAAACTGATGCATTGATGCTTGTGTTTTTGTCTGCAGTGGTTGGAGTTGGCAAGGTGAACTAGGGTAGCAGCTTTGAACTTATTACATATAGAAAATATTGAAATTACATAAAAAATTTGTACATAAAAATAAAAACTCTGTTTTTACCTCAAAACAGAGTTTTGAGGTAAAAATCATTTATTGTGCATATCATCATTGAAATTTTGATTTTGTGAATTTATTAGACCTCCTCATGTGCCTACTAACCTTTTATTGAGTTTTCCATGACCATGGTGGCAAACCCTAGACCTAATGAGACCTAAAACCCTAAAAATGGCTTTTGCAAATGTAATGACAAAAAATGACTATAAATGACCTAAACATGTGAAAATAATCCAACAAGTAAAGACCATGAGGGAAATTTGATAATGAACCACTACCATCAGTTGATCCATGACCTAATGGAATGCAGCTGATCAGATGGGACACCTAAAATGCATGCAAAATGAGAGATTTGATCATTGATGGAGGGATGAAGATACCGACACTAACATTGGCTCCAATGGGGATGGTAGCTCCTTGGAGGTGCCAAGAACTACAGATCTCTGGAAAGGAGACCAGTACCTCTTCCATTGGGCTAAATGGAGTCAATAACTTCAGCAAACTAAAACCCATATCTTGACTCAAATTGACTCAATTACAAGACTGAAAACTAACTCAAACAACTCACACTAAATAACCAAAAACTGAAATCAGACATTCAGCTTTATAGCCTTCACTTCGGGCCCCAAACTGAATGAATGACGACAGTACACACTTTGCAATGAAGGAAATAAAATGGTATGTACAATGACAAATTATGACAGCAGAAAACTTCTCAAAGATAATATCGTTTCAGCAGCCGACCATTGACCGACCCTCCTGGACAATCTTCCCCGTTCATTTCTTTGAGGAGAAAAGCATTTTGACCTTGATATGCAGCAATTCTATATGGTCCCTTCCACAGATTCTCGAACTTTCTGTGCTTGCCTTTGTCCTCGTTTCTAGCATCCCACTTTAGCACTATGTCTTCAATCTGAAACTTATCTGCCTTTGCCTTCCGATCATAGATTTTCTTAATTCTCTCTTGCAGCCTGAAGGTATTCTGAAAAACCTCCTCTCTCATCTGCTGTAAATGGATCATTTGGCTTATTCTTCGCTGAAAATGATCCTCCTCGCTGCCAACTTCCTGCAGAAGTTTTACAACCGGGACTGCGAGAGATGTCGAGAACACCGTGTCAATACCATATACTATTTTGAACGGAGACATGCCGATTGACTTCTTCTGACTTACTCTATCTGCCCATAGTGCATTAACCAATTTCTTGTGCTAGCTCTTTTTGTTTGTTTCCAGTAGCTTTTTGATGATGTTGACCAATGATTTGTTTGAAGATCCAACCAATCCGTTACCTTGCAAATAGTATGCAGTGGAATGCCCCAAGGTAATTTGATATTTGATATTTGCTTGATTGGAATGATGTGCTAAATTATACTTTTATTGTATTCCTTCAAATCTGTATAGTCCCATGCAAATACATCAGTAAATGAAGACAATAAACTAATGTATTTTGTCTTTACTTGGGGAGGTAATGCCTTTGACAATTTCACCATCTTTGGATTTTCTATTGTTCCAATATTCACATCTTCAACTCCCTTTTCAGTCGACACTAGGCTTGACTTCCGAGCTACATGATCTTGGTCAAGTAATTCTTCTAAAGGTATAAGGCCTTTAGGGATGACATTGTCCTTCAGCTGCAAAACTTCCATCTGATTTACCTCTATGTCTGGTTCACCATCATCTTGCTCGCCATCTATGGAAGTGTCTTTATATTTGCCTTCATTTTGCAGAACTTCCTCAATCTCTTTGTCATCTTGAAACACTTGCCAATATCTTAGATTATCAGGGACAGCTGGGTGATGTTTCACATGAATTTCAAACTTATTGTTTGAATTCATATGGATCTTTAGGTTACTTGCAGTTGTAGCAAGGGAATTTGCAATAACATTTTGTGCACGAGGGACACATGTCAAAGTATAATATGGAAACAACCTCAAAATATCTAAAACTGCATTATGGTAGGCCCTCATTCGAGGATGTTTGGCTTGGTATTCACCCTTGACTTGTTTGATTACTAGTTCGAAGTCGCCATAAATTGAAATTCTCTTTGCATTCAACTTCTTGAGGATTTTCAAGCCTGCAATTAGTGCCTCATATTCGACTTCATTATTGGAACAATCAAAAGCCAACTTATATGAAAAAACTCTTACATTACTCGGGACTTTATTTGGTAAGAAAACAGGGTTGCGTATCCAAATACCAATTCCGGCACCTTCCTTACCTACTGCTCCATCAAAGTCCATACTCCACAAACCGGCTTCTTCCTCCAAGTGCTGGAATTCTGCCTGCTCTTCTACCTTTGGCTGTTGTCCATCAATTTTCTGTTGTTGGCGGAATGTTGACTGTTCAGCAGTACTTTCAAGCCTTTGTCTCTCTTGATCAAGTACTGCTCTGAAATTTTCTGTTATCTCTGGTATATCTTCAACTTCAACTAATTGACTATTTACATCATTGAAACCACTGTCGAAATAAAGAACAAAAGATTCTAAATATGTATGTACATAATTAATTGGATGATTCAAAGGTTTCTCCTTGCTCGTGATCATATACTTCATCTCTTTCTCCCTATATAATTTCCTCAACTAACCAAAAATGGGAATAGTGGCATAGGAGAAATCTAACTGCAATGTCCCTTTGAGTTTTGCACCCCACGACCTAGATAAAAGCATGCCAAATCTAGGGGGAATGTCGGCCACAACTACATCCATAAGAACATTCTTTGCTGGAATCTGATCTAAAGTCACAACCAAATCTTTAATGAGACCAATACATCTGACCCTACCAAAATCAAAGGAATAAAGATCATGATACTTGCGAGTGATGTCCAAACCCAATTTTTCCATAATTGCCTTTGGCATCAAGTTGTGAGACGCTCCTAAATCAAACATGGTGTTGTGCAAAACATAATCATGCAATCTAAGGCTGATGTAAAAAGGGGCTACATCACTATCCTCAGATTGGCCTTCTAATGCCGGACCAAAGATAAGCTCGGGTTGGTCATCTTCCACATTAACCATATCAGACAGAGGATCTATATTCAAAATCTTTGCCACTTGACCTTTATAACTGCTATTCTTCATTAATTCAGTCAAAGGTATTGACACTTTTAACTTGGCAATCTCATTTTCTAAGCTAAAGGTTGTAGTTTTCTCTACCTCTTTGACTGGAGCATCCTTCTTTTCAGACTTCTCTTTTGTTGCACTTGGCTGATTTGACTTTTCATTTGCTGATTGTACTTTGTTGGAAGTAGGATCTGCTGGCTCCTTTCCCTTTTTCTAAACATTTGGAGAATCATTCTTTGGTGGTGTTGCTTCCTTCCGCTTCTGAATTGGATTGATCGGTACATCCCTGCTCCTGAGTGAGTACTGTCTTTGCTGCGCTGTCAATGCATTCATGTATCCCCTCTGATATTCATCTGATTCCTCTTCTAGGACTGTTTCATTTGCCAATATAAAATCTTCATCTTTTTGTACAGCTGGGCTTTCTGAATACTCTTCATCTTCAGTGATATAAATTGGCAAACCATCTAGTGTAAAAAAGTGATTCTCCTCTCCTATTGGAGTCTCATCATCCTCTGATTCAGTGCCATGGACATAGTTCTGCTGTAATGGTGTTTTGACTTGCTGTTGAGCTGATGGATCTTGAGCTCTTTGCTCCCGTTGCTTGATTCTGAACTGTGGTTGCTGCTGACCACGAAAATTTGGATTTCTGACCTGTGTCTCGGGCTTATCTACAATGGTTAATCTATCGAACATCTTCTCAAGCTTACGAAGCAAATGATCTGAGGAAGAAGCTTCTTCCTTTATGGTCACCTTCTTCTCGGTCTTTGTCCTAGCTCTCTTAGCTAGCAGATTTGCCTCCACACTCACTGCGATTTTCTGCATGTCCTCCAATGTAGTCGGGTCTCTTTCTCTCAATTGATATGCCATGTCGGGATCAAAACCATCAGGAAATTTTATCAAAGCCAGCCCCATTGGTGGCTTGATATCAGCTAGAATGGCATTATAAACAGTATTGAATCTAACACAGTAATCCTGGACACTTTCACCAACATTCCTCTTTATGTTTTCATATTCGGAAAGGATTTGGAGTGGATTTTTCTTTACCTCCCAACGATCCAGAAATTTTCTTTGAAGAACTGCCAATGTATTGATAGTTCCAGCAGGCAATGCTCTGAACCACTTTCGCACTTCGCCTCCAAAAGTTTGCACAAATAATCTCATAGTCACATTCTCTTCATCTATCTCGTGGAGATCAAAGAAATCACTCATCCTGTCAACATGCTGCTGTGCTGTGATACCTTGGGAAGCATCAAACAATGGGATTTTACTTTGGTAATCAACAGGCATAGCATCCAAGTTCTATGGCAAAATGAGAGGTGCATATCTGGCAGCCATTGCTCGAGGTGGATTTAAAACTGGCCTTGGGGATGTAGGAGGAGTGGGAACAACAATAGCAGTCGATGTGATGGGTGTATGAGGTGTCGAAGGGGATGAAGAAATATTTGATGTTTGAGGTGTTGAAGGGGTTGATGGGGGAGAAGAGACTGCAGATCTCTGATCAGATATGGTGGGCTGCATGGGAATGGTGGGAATAAAAGGAGGCTCAGTAGGAATTTCTGAACTAGACACAACAGCGGATGAACCAAGAGTAGCAGATGCAGATTCTAAGAACTCGGGAATATTGGTAGCCACAATTGAATTTTGAAGATTTAGAATATAAGCATCAATTGATCTATTTTCTCTTTCAGTTTCAAGATATTGCACAAACTCCGGATTTAGAACAGTAGCACCAACTGCACTTTCAGACTTAGTTTCAAACAACGATAGATCAAAATGTTCATCAAATGGGAGATCTTCAAGATATTCAAAAACAATCGGGCATGAATGAGATCTAAACACAGGAATCACAAAACTTTCTTGGCGGAGAATTCTTGGAATGAGATTTGGGTTTTCATACATGGGAGGAGGATCAGGATCAGGATTGGCCCTAGTGTATCGTCTAGAAGCCAGTGTGTTGAATTATTCCCAAAAATCAAATTGACATTACAATCTTGTCAGCCTACTGAATTCTAAACTCATCATCCAAAAGTCTAGAATTATTTAATGTACTGGGGCAATTTGCAAGTCAGATGTTTAGTTCATAAACTAAACCAGAGATTGACTGAAGCAGCATTCATCTACTTATGCACTTGCAGAGCAAGAGCAGTTCGAAGGCTACCTGGCTAACTTCAGGCTCCGTCTGTAGTTTATAAAGCAAACAACAATAACAAACAAACAAAATTTTCGTTCCCCAGTATGGTCGCCACTATGTTATGGCCTAAATCTACCTCAGGCTGAGAAAGGCAAGTCTAGGGTAACATCAAACCACGCTTAACCTGGTAGCTAGCCCTACCAGGTCGGGAGAGGGCTCTCTCCTTGTCAATCTCAATGAAAATTTATCAAGGAAGGCTTGAGATGACTAATATAAAAACTAATTTTAGGCTAGGTATGCTTGCTTAGAAGAATTTGATTGATTTTAATGGTTGGTTGTTGGATCAGATGGGGAAGGCAGCTTTGGGTCCGGGAAATCAACACATATTTGCAGAGGTTTCTGTGGGGCAAGGTAGGCAAGTGTTTTAGCACTTTGAAATGAGTGTAATGGTGAGTCTAAAGACTGGTGAGGAGCTAGAGAGGGCATGCAAGTGTCATGAGTCCTCTTCAAACAGTAGAAAACATGTAAAACTAAATAAACCCCAAGGTAGAGCACTAAAACACCAATGAATTCCACCTTTTAAACTTGATTCGTTTAGTTATGCAGAAAGAGAGAGATGATGGCACACGTAAACATAAGATCAACCAAATTATAGAGAAGAAAACAAAGCTAATTCACATTACCACAAGAATCCCACAATGCTGCAAAACCCTACTTTATTTCCTTGCCAAACTGCAGAAGTGATGTACAAAGTAGCTCAATGCATCCACAAGAGTCCAACCGTGACAAATGACTAACAAAGTACAAGATATAAGCATCAAACCACCTATGCTAGCCATTAGGAGTCGAATCCATGATTCAAGGAGTTGTTTCAACAATATCTAAACTAGGAATTGAAAAATAGGTAGTGGAACAGCTTGCCTCTAAAACTATGGAAACTAATTCATTCAGCTCAAAACCACCTAAAACTGATGTATCTACCTCTTTAAGTCATTTTTCATCATTTTTACATCATAATACATCAATTTACATCATATTACATCATGAATTTGACCATGAGAGAGAAAAAGTCAAATTGGTAGAAAACTAGGCGAAAATTTGAGTTTTTGAGCAAAATTGGCAAAATTTTGCCTGATGCGCAGCGCCATTAGCCTAATGCGCAGCGCCTTTTCCAAGCTGAGTTTGAAGGCCTTCCCCTTCACCAAATTAGCTCCAAAATGGCTTGTTGAAAAATTCTGTCTGTCTACTTTCTAGGATTAGTATAATTTTTGGATTTGGTGTCCATTTGCCCCTTCAAAAATCAGTTCTCCCAAGACTGCTTCCTGTGGGTCCAAAAAGTGGCAGAGAGGGCATTTTTTAGGTGTTTTTTGCCCTTTAGGTGACCCAGATCTCCTCCAAAATTCATGAAATTTTCTGGGTTTTCATATTTTTTCATGAGGAATCCAAAAATGTAAGCCATTCCTCAAAATTCCCAACCAGCTCAATGCGCAGCGCCACTGGCGTTGCGCATCAAAGGAAATTTTCTGTGTTTTGCAATTAAAATTTAGGAAATGACAAAAATTTCTCCAAAATGCTTCAAAATTGGCAAGAGGCAAGCTTATCAATTGCTTTGCTAAGCCAAGGAAGCTTCAGCCAAGATTCTAAGTTTATCTTGCAAACTTTTGGCTTTTAAAGCTCTCCCTAACTTGGCTTTTAGGCTTCATATCCTTGTCTTGCAGATTTTGTTCCGGGCCAAATAGTGATAGGCCATGTGGCGCAACATGTTCTTCTCCTTATTAGCCTTGTCAAGAAGTTTCTCAAGATGAATATTCACTCTTTCCAACCATGACTCTCAGTCAGCCTCTATTTCTTTCTCTAGTGAAGTCAGCTTGATTTTCCTTCTTTTTGCCACTTGTCGGTTTTCCCTTATGGTTTGCAGCTCCATCATTGTTTGTTTGTCCTCCAATTGCTTGTTCTGTTGCTCAAGGTAATTAATGATCCATTTAGCCCTCTCAAGGTCAAGTGATAAGGCTTGGATCTCGGCTTCTTTCTCCTTGATCACATCCTTGAGTCTTAAGCTTTGGGAGCCCAAATCAGTGTCCTCTTCCTCAATCAAAATGAAATCCTTGTCTTGGCCTTCAGAAGGCCCTTCATCATGCAATGGTTGCTTTCCTCTGTCCTGTACCTGTTATGCTGAAGAAGAAGGCAAAGCCCCTTTCACCCCAGGTGAAGATAGCATTTTCCTGCTGTCTGATGAAGAGAATGAGACCCCTTCCACCCCTGGTGGAGATAATACTCGTTTAACAGCTGCAAAAAGTCTTCTTGTCCCCTTTTCATAAGTTATAAACACAGGAATGTGAGCCTCTTCAGTTCTGCTTTCATGCTCTCTTTGTTGCCCGGAAGGTCCAACTTCCTATTGAAGTTCTGTAAAAATTTGAGGCCCCTTGAAAATCTCATGGGCAATGAAGGTTTCCCATGGCACTCCCAACTGAGTGATCTGATTGACAACAACAATCTTCATGACAGCAAAGTGATAAATGCTATTAAGCTGCTGTGGGTATGGTTTTCTCTTTGCAAGCACAGTCATCCTCTCTATATTTTTGCAAATGAAGTATGGAATACTCATCATTCTAACCCTAGTAAAATGCATAAGCAATCTGATATGATAGGCATAGAGTCTGGAGAACCTTCCCTCACATGTGAAGTATTTAATGATGAGTTTCATTAGTGGAACATACCAGTCCTCCAAAAACTTAAAAGGAAACACCCTGCCCAATTGACTATGATATTTGGCTTTAATGTAGGGTTCATAGTTCTGTTTGTTGATATTCTGTCTTTTGTTCCATCTTTCCCCCACATCTGGCATCCTAGTTGCTTCTGCAATAATGGCTGGTGAAAGAGTGAAATTGATGCCAGCAAGCTGTACCATATTGTCCTCCATGTTGATGACAAATTGCCTAGCCAATTCATGATGATACTTAACCCTCTCAACTATCTCACAAAACTCAAAGCAAGATTGGTATCTGAAACAAGTGGTGGCAAGAGGACAAGCAAGAAGTTTAGCAATGCTAATAGGCTCCTCTCTGATTATCTTCCCACCCTTGTGAGGTCTCCTAGGTTGTACATTCCTTTCTCTTGAACTGTCACTTTGTGTTTCTTCTTCATAGCTTGAGTCATTGTTTCTTGCCATAGTGCTTGTCTTAGGAAAATGATGAGATGAAGGTATGGTGAAAAATGGTAATGGAGGACAATGATGATGAGTATGAAGAGATTTTACTCTTGGGAAATGGAATTGGGGAATGAAGGGAATAGTTTTGGGAAATTAGGGTTTAGTGAGGGATTTAGGGTTTGATGAGGAAATTAGTTGCTTTAGGGGACTGGGATATGGGAAAATGGGATAAATGGAGTGTTTTAAGGTAATAAAAGAGTGAAAAGGGGTTTAATGATGTTTTTGTGATGATGGAATGAGATTTGCACAATGAAATGGAAAACTGTGAAGAGAAACTAGGGTTTCATTTTAAACTTGTAAGATTCATGGAGAACACAAGAGTGAACTCAAATTCAGCTATAGGATGTTGTTTACTTACTTGTAGAATGCAAATGTCGCAAATTTGAGGGTTATTGCACGATTTGGAATGATTTAGAAAAATTTGGATTGATGCGCAACACACTGGGCCTAATGCGCAGCTCCCTCCTGATGCGTAGCGCCAGTTCAAAATAACACTGCAGGTTTGCCTCTGATGCGCAGCGCACTACCTCTGATGTGCAGCGCCAGGAAAACTTGCTTGGAAAACAAGGTTTTTAACTTCCTTTGCACAATTTGCCTGCAAATCGCGATTTTTTGCTCTCCAAGGGTATCTTGCACAATGAAATGATAAAGAGGACCCCTTTCACTTTAAATATGAATGACTTTAAATTTTTACTCATCTCAAACCCACTTTTCTAATGTCAAAGTCACTTTTGGTCTTGAACTCTGTTTTTCCATTGAAATTGACTTTTCTTAATCATTTGATAAACTGATGCATTGATGCTTGTGTTTTTGTCTACAATGGCTGGAGTTGGCAAGGTGAACTAGGGCAGTAGTTTTGAACTTATTACATATAGAAAATATTGAAATTACATAAAGATTTTGTACATAAAAATAAAAACTCTGTTTTTACCTCAAAACAGAGTTTTGAGGTAAAAATCATTTATTGTGCATATCATCATTGAAATTTTGATTTTGTGAACTTATTAGACCTCCTCATGTGCCTGCTGACCTTTTATTGAGTTTTCCATGACCATGGTGGCAAACCCTAGACCTAATGAGACCTAAAACCCTAAAAATGGCTTTTGCAAATGTAATGACAAAAATGACTGTAAATGACCTGAACATGTGAAAATAGGCCAGCAGGTAAAGACCATGAGGGAAATTTGATAATGAACCACTACCATCAGTTGATCCATGACCTAATGGAATGCAACTGATCGGATGGGACACCTAAAATGCATGCAAAAAGAGAGATTTGATCACTGATGGAGAGATGAAGATACCGACACTAACACTATCTATCCTTGGATTATTTCAGTGTAGTTGAAGGCATTATATATACTTTGAGAATGTAACTTTTAAGCCTGTACAATTAAGTTTTAACCATGTACCATTTAGAATTCTAGGTCTTGTTCTAGGGTTTCACAAACCCTTAGGAACAAGATTTCAATAAAAGTCATATCCTTCTAGACTTCTAGGGTTTGTAAATTTCATTGACACCCTTTGCTAGTCCAACAAACTTGTCATGTGAAAAATATCTTGCTATATTCATGGAACCAACCACTATTCCCAAAAAACAATTGACATTGATCCATTACAAGATTCCATCATATAATCTCAAACCTTTGGAGATCATTGATCACATTGAGGAATCACTAGCTTATGAAAGTGATAAAAAAATGCTTCATGAGAATGGTGTTCTTTAGAGGCCTTAGGCTACACCAATTGGAGTCCAAGTATGACACTATTATTAATGCTATATAGGGCATTGAACTGGAAAATGAGGAAGCAATGGAGAAATATACAAAGGCAAAGGAACCAACACTGAAAAATGATGTTGGTGTACTAGCACCAAAGGAAGAAGACCAGGCCAGGGAACCAAGAAACACTTCAAAAACTCCAATTAATGTGGATTCAGGATGTTGTAGAAAAAGCTTGCAGAGATAAAATGTCAAAGATTTTTAAAGTAAACTCTAGCTAGGAAGCAAGTGAAGATAAGTTTTGTTATCATTGAATATAACAATGGTCTCAAGCGCTTTCTAACTAACAACCTATGTCCTTTCCACATCTACCTTGCCCTCTTTGCAAGATGTAGAGTACCTAAATAAAACATAATTTTATTGCTCCAACATTTCAATGCCACGATGTCTTAAAGTTGTCTACAAAGAGCTTTGCCTTGTCAGAAGCAAACGCTCCGGATTAAGGGTCTATTCTAAGCCTCCAAATGTTGCAGTTAGCAATAATCAAGCTTTCAGGCATTGCAAACAGCATGAGAATCTGCCAAGTTGTTGTTGGTTGTAATTTTGGATACGTTGAGAGATTCAAGCTCTTATGTAAGAAGAGGATGTGGACATTTCTATGCATCATGTCCTTGGAATTTTTGAATCTTTCTAAAGAAGGGCAACAAAAAAGAGTTCTACTGATGAATTGGAATTAAGACATGCGAAATTCCATATGTGAAAGATCCAGTATCTTCAAGTCTAGACCCTAGCTTCAACTTCCCATTCTCCCAATACTGATAACACATGTAGTTTTTATTGCCTAATTCAGACTGACAATTCCAATTTCTATACACGGAGTCAAAGTGAACACACACAGGAGAAGGTGTTTGGAGGCAAGGTCAATACTACCCTTTCTGAACATGGACATCCAGAGCATTATGGGCAACATACTGTAGGAAAATTGACACAAGGTATGATGGGGTTTGAGCAAGTGTACAAATTTTGGAAAGACAAATTTAGCACAATCACCAGAATGGAGCATTCACCTACTGTACCCACTTGTTTTAGTTTTGAATATATATCAACTCCCTCTTTTCAAAAATATTTAGAGTTAAAAGAATATGGACATCCTTCTAGCCAACTACAAAGATCAGTTGGATTTGTGGATCCTAAATCTTTGCAAATAACATTTTGTCCAGCTATCTGAGACTATTGTTGTGCACTCTAGGAAGGATTGTGACAAACTTTTTCAAACCATGCACAATATATCAATGACATTACTTACTAGTCTTTGTTCATATAATTTAAGTGATCTTGGTATTCACAAAGACTTTTTGGCAATGGCTACTAAGTCCTAATTTTTCATAGCAATAGGCCATGATTGTGCCTGTATTAAAGTGGAGGAGGAGAATCCTACATTTTGTAGCTCAAAAATCCAACATTTGATACAATATCAGAAAATTTGTATCACAAATTAGCCTGCATACTGTAAATGCAATACCATCGATTAATCTATCCAAAAACACCACAAAACTGAACATATTAGTAACAAGGAAGGAACATTTCCAATGTGCATGGTTGCTTGTTGAAGAAACCTGTGACAAAAGCATTGGGATTCTTCACAAGATATATGGTTGGCCAAAAACATTGGCAGTCATGAACCTGTCCTATGACTTGAAAGCCATCATTAGACAGTGAATCCCCAGAAAATAGGCCGCAACTACATGAAGGCTAAGAAAGAGAGCAGGAAGCAGTGTTTCTATTGTATAACAGTACAACCTACAACATATGCTCCTCTCTTGAGCAAATATCGTACCTGCAACAAGGGATAACAAAGAGGTGATTTTGGCACTAAACACATCGTGGATTGTAACTTTCGATCCCAGTTAACAAGTAACTGGGATGCCAATCACATAAAAACAGAGCTGCTAATCATAATTGCAGAAACCAAGATAAATAATATTGTAACTCAGGTATAGGAGAGAAGAGACACAATTAACCTACAAATTTCTCAAATGCAATCGAAAGCATGAGAAAGTAGACAATCTTACCTCATGAAGAATCTATGATGGAAATCAGGTTTGGTTAAATGTCATAAAAGTAGTAGGAACATTATTTCCCTGAGCACAACCTACCCATTTATAAAAAGTCAAATGATAAATGTTTGCAAGCAAGAAAAATCCATATAGCACTGTCACAATACCATACATAGTGACAAACCCTCCTCTAAAAATCTAGTCTACATTCCCACTATTATTACAACCACAACAATTTTAGAAAATATGGAAAAGAATTTGAAAAACAAACTCAAGTAGTGAGAGATGCTTTGAGAAAATATCCTAATCATGACCCAAAACATTGGAAATTCTTACAAGAAAAAAATCATGTATTCTATTTGATAAAATTTGTCAAAGCTACCTCCCCAAATAAATGTACAAATGTAGATATCTTGAAACATGAACAACTTTGAGAGCTGTGAAATCATCTTATACATGAAAAGGATACCTGGGCTAAAACCTCATGCTACCTTCAATAGGCCTCAATTGTTGAGTGATTAGGAAGCTCAACATTTCCTTGCATCCTTGGAGTCAGTTTGACATTGGGATTTGGGTAATTGGTTCCATTCGGAACTTACTTATGCAGATTGACTTATTGGTGTGGGCCAAGACCGGCTGGTACACTAGAACCATTTCCAAACCTGGGTGGACCATGTGAGGAGTTCGTCCCCAGCATAATATGCTACACATAACAACCAAACAATATACATACTTCATTGGAAAGATGACACATTAGAATCAGCAAACAACAAAACATTTTTTCAAAATCTTGTGTTACTTGGGAGGGTTCTAACACCCAGAAAACCTTAGTAAATGAGACTTCGGTTTCACAATTTTTTATAAATGCTTTAAAAATCTATTAAAATAATTCTTTAACTAACAGTTGACTAGCAACAAAATAAAAACTGTAACAAGGGTGTTAACCACAGAAACCAACAAGTTCAGTCAGACTCTAATTAAAAATAGCTTTCATCACTGCTGTCGTCTTTCTGATCGAGTTTTCACCGATCCTCACAGTGCTAGATGTTATTAACAATCTGACTCATATTTTGGTCAAAGTCAACTTACATTAGAGAGTGAACATTGCCAGATTGATTTTGGTGGTGAACATCAAGCTAACAACTGTGGTAGCAATGCTCATCCCATTTAATATTACAAAGGACAAGAGTAATGATGATGATAGCCTTGATTGGGCTTACTAGTATGAGATCAAGGTAGAGGAGCTTGTGAGTGACAAGAGTGCGAGTGTAGCACTACTCCCTAGTCAGTTGAAATTATGGTACTGTTGTGGCCAGCAACAACCCCCCCTTTTTATTTAGTATTAGTAAAAAGACTAAATAAATGGGGACCCTTCTAAAAATAAAAATAAAAACTAGCACTTATAATTCCCTTTGAATAAAACACACTATCTTTAACTTAGGAAAATATCCACAAAACCCAAAAAACTAAGTTTTATGATAAGTTTCGAATAAAATCGTTCTCTCAACAATAAAATATCGCATCGCAAAAGGTAATGGAGGACATCATATAAGCAAAACTTTCGAAATTACAAAAACGCGATAATGCGAGATCGGGCACCTTAAAGACTCATCGCACATCGCAAATTTCATATGCCGCAAGTATCACCTAAGATGAAATATCCCGATCCGGCGATATGCGATTAGGCATCTCGCAGACGCATAAGGTGATAAATGATTGTTAACGAAAAGTATTAGCAATATTGTGATCTGCGATATTGCGAAGCAAATCGCAAAATCGCTTTATCACATATCGGCAAGGCTCATGGTTCAATAAAGTATTTCTCGTAATCTGATACCGAGTTATGGGCATTAGTGTCAATTTAGTGGTTCGTTGATGGTCATTTATGAGATAAAATTTAGATCAGATAGAAAGGTTGTTTCACGTAGGGTGATATATTTGATATGATTTCAGAATTAAGAGTTTTCCGGTCACCTTATCTCTTACAATTATTCTTTCCTTACTTGTAAACTTGCAGGAGCGACAAGCAGAATAATATACACAACAGTGTTCAAAGCGTAATGGGAAAGGAGGGAAAAGCTCCGGTTGCCGAGGAGGAAGAGATGACGCCCTTATTCATAGACACCACTTGTACAAGAGATGTCGGCATACCCACTTGGGAAGGCATGTACAGTCTGCTCGAAGAAGAAAATCCCAGAGTTATGGAAGTTACAGTGACAGCAGACTCATGCAGGTCATCTAAGGCATCAATTACTGAACTTGTATGTTCGTTCTTGCACTGAATAGTGGCAAGGCCTAAGATACTTCCATATACAAACATGGTCAAGTGGGTATTGGACAGTGCTGATATAACAGACAGACAATTCAAGTCTCGAAGCCAAGAGCTCATTGGGTCATTCACCCCACAAGATTTAAGGCTTATGTATCATCTACCAGAGCCGCAGGCAAGCTACAACAAGTAGTTCGTGGAGAAGTTCGCCAAAGAAAACGAAGATTTGGCGGAGTGCACCAAGAACTGGTCGGCAAGGGAAGAGCCATTGAAAAAGGACAAACATGGTATGTACAGTACTAGTTCCCTCTCCTCCCCATATTGTTTTGTTGCTGCTATGCTATGTAGGTTATTTGGAAGGCCTGACATCAACAAATTTTCATCCGAGTGGCTACCCCTATTAGATGCAGCCACTAACGCCACTATTATGGATTAGGCTCAGATATTGTCTGATAATTTAGCCTCGGCTATTTGGAACTACTGATCTAAAAGAACTCCCTCTCAGAGGATTTATCCTCCTTTCTTTTTAGCTGCTTATGTTATGGATGCAATCTGTTATGTTTCCAGATTTCCTTTAATGGGTTGGAAGTGGACTATACAGAATCCCTTGCCCATTCACATTTACCATAAGGAATTGTGGGATTCCAAGTTTATCCCGTATTTTTACAGAATTTGTCATGGAGTTATGTTACCTCTTCACAGAATGTTGTATAATAGGGACGCCCCAAGATTTTCCCCCGAAGCGAAAGTTGATATTCTCCCTGTCAAAAGATGGTTTGGGGAATAGTTTTTCACTTATGTCAAAGTATTTTGAAGCATTGTTTCCCCTCATGTGCTACCCTTATATGTTCCTGATAAGTTATTGGCTCGAGAAATTGCCTACCAAACCTGCGAGGTAGGAGGAATGAGCAAAGAGTTGAAAGACAAGAAGAAGGCCATCTGACCGCAATTTCCTGTGACCTGTGGGGCCTTTTCACTGTTTGATTTAGGTCATGCATTCAAAGAAGTAGACAATATGCTAAGTCTACGACTGTTCAAGTTTCCAGGGAGACAATTCGATCCCTTTGATGTCATTAAGAATTTTACTACAGCTGTCAAGATAAAAGTATTTTCTAAAGAAGATGATCTCTTTGACGACATCTTCCAACAGAAAAGCACACTGAAAGAAATTTTGCATATGGCTCAAATTCAATTTCCCCCAGCAGAATTCCAAGAATTCAAACTGTATAAAGAGAGGAGACTAGCAAATATACCCTTGGATAAGTTGCGCTTAGAACCAATAAGGGAGCCAACTCCTAGTATCAATTTAAGTGGAAGCTCGGGCACAGACAAGTCCAGGTCTAAGTCTGGGAAAGAATCACCAGAACACTTTAAACGGTCTGAGAGTGATCATAATAAAAGTGAAGGGTCAGTTAGAGATACTGCCCAATCTAAAGTGCGCCCAGAGCAACAGGTCTTGACGACACCACAGGTGAAGGTTTCCCCTCCCCTCATCCAGACACCAAAGCCAGTGAGAACTGAGCTGGATAAAGAGAGGGAAACATTCAATGAATTGATTAACACTGAAGAGCAGAACACGAAGACACTTGAGAGTACGGTGCAGACAATGACAGATATGGTCATTGGAACAGTCAGCAATGCTCCAGAAATGGAGCATATTCCCATTACCCCATCATCTGAAATCATGCTGAAGATAGAGGATATTCCTCCTCTAGATGTATTTTATAGTCCGCAGCACATAGCAGTTGTAAGAAGACAAAGAAAGAAACGAAAATTGGACAGCGTGCTCTCACCTGAGGCAGAGCAGTTGGATGTCCTTTGGCGAGACCCTACCACTGACCCTACTGAAAATTTGACTCAGTTATCCCAGATCGCAGGAGCCTATGCTTCTGCCACTATTGATAAAGCGTCCGAAGTATAGCAATTACTTAAGGATAGAGAGGAACAAATCCAAGTTTTGCAGCAACAACTATAGCAGGCCAGTGCCAACCGAGAAGCAGAGGAGAAGTTAGAAAAATTACAACAAGATTTTCAACAGATGCAACTGGGGTATCAGAGCAATTTGGCCAAAAAGGAAAATCAATTACAGACTACGCTAGAATTGCATAGAGATGACCCCAAAATTATAGAGTTTGTCTCAGAAGCCCTTGCCTTAAACGACCAAATCTTGCAACAACAAGAGGCACTATGCCAAAGAATATCGCAATGGAGTTCCCATTGTGAGATCAGTGATAAAATTATAAATCAAGTTGTGGACTTGCGAATCGACTATGATTTAAATGATAAAAGAATTTCTGATTATTTGATTTGGCAGGAATCGGAGGAAGGAAAGAAAGCAGGCTTGCTCAGAATCAATGAAGCCCACAAAGAAATGATGTTTCATAAGTGGGACGCACAGATTAAAAAGGCAGAACAGGCAGTGAAAGAAGCAGCGACAGCGGCGTACAACGTCATTAACTGTGTCAATGAAAACCTACACAGAGCAAACCTCATGTCAGAAACTGCTCCAGGATTTTTCCCAAAGGCACAACAACTGCAGACAAGCTGGAGACAGAAAGTTGAGGAAAGGGCAGAGTCCATCAAGAAGTTAACCAAGTTGAATTGGGACACTTACTGGCAGTACTTGGTTAAACCGCATAGTCAATGCATGACTCTAAAATGCCTTACAAATTCTACCGAGAAGATAGTACCAGCACTTGCCGATTCTGTTTTCACAGGACAACTAAAATCGGAGGTCGGCCAACCGATGCTCCTCAAGCCAATGCTGAATGCTTGCGATCTCAGAGAACAGATACATAGATAGTTAATTTCCAAATAGAGTTTTAGTTTTATTTTTTATTTATTTTTGCCTTAGAAGAGGACGGTCATTTAAAGCTCCTCCTATATTTTTGTAATAAACTATTTTTAGTATTTAGTTAGTAGTATTTTAACCCCTCTCATGCATTTAGAGAGAGGTTCTGAAATTTGTCAAAAATGTTTCCTCAAAACATGCACTTTTACACCCTCGGAAGAGGTTTTGATGAATGAATGGAACGAGATTTATTGATATCTGTGTTTAATGTCTGCTACTGAAATGCATTTTTGTACTCTTAGTAGATATTGAATTAGGAAGAGATAAATCTATATTGTTGAAGCTCATGAGTAGAACTTGTTATCAATGGTACTTTTATCTCTTAATAATTTTTGCTTATGTGTCAAAGTAATATTTTATGTTCAGTTATTTATATATGAAGGCTTGAATGTTTGAGTTATCATTTGGCACTTTTGTACAGTGATGACTATTCTGTTTATGCTTAATGTATGAATGACTTATTATGCGATATGCTTTTCACAATTGTTTCAGCTAATTTTTTATACGAAACAATTCATTTTTAACGAATTCTTTTCTTGTAGCGATTGAATGATCTTTATTACCAATTGTTGTTAGAAACTATTTTAGATCGCATAAGTGAAAAGTTAAATCCCAAGTTAGTTTTAGAATTAGATATTTCTGTTCATTAGAATATAATTGCATGTTTTAAATTAGACTTAGATTAAAATCATTTTACTTAGAAATCTTTAGAAAGGGAAATATCAATTCTTATCATCACATACAAATTGGAAAATTGGTCCCATTATCCCCAGTCGGACCCACCATCCCAAACGGAAAAGGAATTGCTTTCAAGGTCCGAACCGAGTGGGTATTCCCCTTGTTGTAGACTCGATTTTCGAGGCTTCAACATATTCGGCGCTAGAAGGGGGGCACCGAACTGTGAATGGCTAGTAAATCTAAATCTAAATACCATTCTGAGAGTAAATCGCCCTCAACATCTCCCCCGACTTCTCCATCGCATTCTGAATCTTTAAATCCTAAGTGAGAAGTTGAGAAAACAACAACCACTACCACAAACCCAAACATTTCAGAGAAATCTACTATCGAACCTCCTGAAGTTGAGTCTTTGATTCATAAACTTCAAGGATTTTCCATATCACCGCAAAAGTCTGAAATATCTCAAGGTAGTGTGACTTCGCAATACAATCCTTCTCATCCTCTTACCAGATTACAGAGTGAAAAGTTTGGTATCAAACCAACTGAATTACCTCTACCTAAAAGGAAAAGAGCAAGGAAGTCACCTCAAGGGTCTGATAGTGAGACTCTTTCATCATCAACATCCATTCCAACTTCTCCATTGCAAAGTCAACCATCCACCCCTCCACTTCAAATTGTTGTCCATCAGAGTACTGGAACTTTAACATCCTCATCCCTACCACAAGGAACTTCATCTGTGCTTTCCTCTGTTAGTAGTTCAACGATGGCCCAAAACCCATGGAATAATCCAAGGGTAGTCTCAATGCCTACGCCCTTGAGTCAATTACCGGCCCATCCTGAAAAATGGTTGCCCAAGTTTAATCCTGAAGCAGGCATGCTAGCAGAAGAACACATAAACAACTTTATGTTATCAATAAATTTAAATGGAGTTACAAATGAAGACGTTGTTGTTAGACTTTTTCCTTATACTTTACAAGCAGTAGCCAGATCCTAGTATTTTTCATTACCATCAGGGTCCATTACTAGTTGGGACATTTTCCAAGAGCAATTCTTGACTAGTATTAGTAAAAAGACTAAATAAATGGGGACCCTTCTAAAAATAAAAAAACTAGCAGTTATAATTCCCTTTGAATAAAACACACTATCATAAATTTAGGAAAACATCCACAAAACCCAAAAAACTAAGTTTTATGATAAGTTTCGAATAAAATCGTTCTCTCAACAATAAAACATCGCATCGCAAAAAGTAATGGAGGACATCATATAAGAAAAACTTTTGAAATTGTGAAAACGCGATAATGCGAGATCGCGCGCCTTAAAGACTCATCACACATCACAGATTTCATATGCCGCAAGTATCACCTAAGATGAAATATCCCGATCCGGCGATATGCGATAAGGCATCTCGCAAATCGCATCTCGCAGATGCATAAGGTGATAAATGATTGTTAACGAAAAGGATTAGCGATATTGCGATCTGCGATATTGCGAAGCAAATCGCAAAATCGCTTTATCGCAGATCGGTAGGGCTCATGGTTCAATAAAGTATTTCTCGTAATCCGATACCGAGTTATGGGCATTAATGTCAATTTAGTGGTTAGTTGATGGTCATTTATGAGATAAGATTTAGATCTGATCGAAAGGTTGTTTCACGTAGGGTGATATATTTGATATGATTTCGGAATTAAGAGCTTTCCCGTCACCTTATCTCTTACCATTATTCTTTCCTTACTTGTAAACTTGCAGGAGCGGCAAGCAGAATAATATACGCAACAGTGTTCAGAGCATAATGGGAAAGAAGGGAAAAGCTCCGGTTGCCGAGGAGAAAGAGATGACGCCCTTATTCACAGACACCACTTGTACAAGAGATGCCAGCATACCCACTTGGGAAGGCATGTACAGTCTGCTCGAAGAAGAAAATCCTAGGGTTATGGAAGTTACAGTGATAGCAAACTCATGCGGGTCATCTAAGGCATCAATTACTAAACTTGCATGTTCGTTCTTGCATCGAATAGCGGCAATGCCTAAGATACTTCCATATACAGACATGGTCAAATGGGTATTGGACAGTGCTGATATAATAGACAAACAATTCAAGTCTCGAAGCCAAGAGCTCATTGGGTCATTCACCCCACAAGATTTAAGGCTTATGTATCATCTACCAGAGCCGCAGGCAACCTACAACAAGTAGTTTGTGTAGAAGTTCGCCAAAGAAAACGAAGATTTGGCGAAGTGCATCAAGAACTGGTCAGCAAGGGAAGAGCCATTGAAAAAGGACAAACATGGTATGTACAGTACTAGTTCCCTCTCCTCCCCATATTGTTTTGCTGTTGCTATGCTATGTAGGCTATTTGGAAGGCCTGACATCAACAAATTTTCATCCGAGTGGCTACCCCTATTAGATGCAGCCTAAGTCACCTGACACGAGGATTCGGGACACGTAGGATTCGGGATTCGTGGTGTCGGATTCGGGAAACGCTGACCCCGGAACAAGACACGGTTAGGACACGTTATATATTATTTTATTAAAAAATATATATATATATATATATATATATATTTAAAATATATATATATATATATATCTTAAAAATTAGTTATTAGCATATTTCTTACACAAATTTTAATTAATGATACAAATTTATTGATTTCAAACATAGATCTTCATCTATAGCTATTAGCATGCATAGTACATACAAAATTCAAATAAATGTCAGTGGTACTGGTCACATAAATGATAAATGATAAATCTATTAAAAATTTAAATCATGATTCATAATTCATAACTGAAAGACAACTTACAACTACAAGATACTAAGATAGTAAGATAAACACACTGACAACTGTAGTTTTCTCATTAAGTCATCAAATCAAAATCTGTTACATAGGTAGTGTTGGTGCAATGCCAATGGCAAATAGAAATAGAAAATATAAAACAACTATAAGTCTAGACTCTATAGGTATAAAAGCCTCAGGCCCTCAAGCCATCAATCAGCATCAGAATCAGCATCACTGTCCCCATCATCATGGTCCCCACTGCTCTCCTCTGCATCCTCCTCCTCCCCTGTATCCATAGTCGCCTCTGCATCTGCTGGTATGGAGGTTGAGTCATCAAAACTAATAGGGTCTAGCACTGGATCACCGAGATCCATGTTGGCCAATGCCAACTCAACAGTGGTGTCCAGACCCATATCTTCAGGAAAGACATCCCACATCTTTGTCTTTCCCCTCAACCACTCTTCCCTCTGCCTGTAAATAAGACGAAGGTTGGTGTGCACATACACCATTGTCTCTGCCCTGGACTGCTCAAGCCTGTTCTTCTTCACAGTATGCAAATTCCCATATGTGCTCCAATTCCTCTCACAACAAGAGGATGAAGTCACCTGAGAGAGGAGCCTCATGGCTAACTGCTGAAGAGGACGGCTTGTTGCCCCATGATATGCCCACCAAGAGTAGGGCTTCTTAAGCCCCCTGTCTCTAATCACATCATAACCTGCAAACCCACCAGTGCTAGTGGAAAACTCTGCAAAGGAATCCTCCACCTCAGCAAGCAATGCACTATCCTGAAAAATCCGCTGAAGCGCCTCTTTCCTCCCCTGTGAGATTTCACCATCCATGTGAGGAGGGAATCTGCGGGAAGGTCCACCATTCAGCCACTCATGGCTGTAGTATTTGGGGTTCAATGAGTGAGCCAAACAATGTAAAGGTGTACAATTCTTGTCCCATCTGCGGACAAGAATATCATGTATGGTATCGCAGAAGGCCTCTGGTGATGTCTCATACGGGGGGCACTCACTCTGTAGAATAATGCTCCTCACAGACTCAATCATGGAATCCCATCCCTCATAAACCTCTCCTAGGATGGGTTTGTCTGTATCTGCAACTCGAAGCAAAGAGATGATAGGGTCCATGATCCGAATAATTAGATCTACCCTCTCCCACCAAGCATCATCTAGTACCGTGTCCTTCACTCTTTTAGAGGCTGCCTGATCTGTCTTTCTCCAAAAAGACCAAAACTCAGAAATAACCATGGACCCAAGAGCAGTCTTGACCTCCCTCAACCTCTTCAACATCATGAATGAAGATGCAAACCGTGTATCAGCAATCTTCAACAATGATAGATTGCTGTACTCCTTGTAGATAGTGAGGGCATTTGTATGATTTTGCACAAAGTTACGGATATGTCTTGCATCCTCAATAATGCTTCCAATCCAAAGCACATCAGAAGCAATGGATTTCAGTGCTAAGTTCAATGAATGGACAATGCAAGGTGTCCAAAACACTTGTGGATATTTAGCTTCCACAATCATGCCAGCCGCCTTGCAAACAGGTGCATTATCTGTAATGATTTGCACACAAGAATCAACACCTACCTCTTCAATAACTCTAATAAATAACTCACCCATAAATTGTGCATCCTTGTATTCGCCAAGTGTATCCACTGCTTTCAGGAAAACTGGACCATTCAAGGAAGACACCATGAAGTTGATGATTGGGTGTCGTGTTGGATCTGTCCATCCATCAGAAACAATGCTAACCCCAGATGTTGGCCATGATGCCTTAATAGGCTCGAGCATTTTTTGCACCTCTTTTTTTGCCTTCGTCAACAATGTGGTTCTCAGCTTCTCTGACCCAGGAGGCACATACCCTGCTGGAGCCCCTTGAGTTAGAGCTCGGCACATCTCAACAAATAAAGGTGAACGTGCAACATTAAATGATATGAAGTTTTGATAGAAAAAGAAGGCAATGGTGAGATCAAGCTCGTCCCGTCTCTCTTTTTGGAAAATCCTGTCCATTGGACCAAGTGATCTTCTTTTTAATGCTTGTCCCCCAGTAGAAGTAGAACTCTCAAATGGAAATTTGGAGGTGGCTTTCCTCAAAAATGGAAGGGGGTCTTCATTCTTGCCCTTGGGTGCTTTTGATTTTGAAGCCAGTGCCACATGTTCCATACCAACATGGGCCTCCTTTACCAATTCTTTTCTCTTTGGTTTAGGAATACCTTCACAAGCTGCAATCCCCTTACGAGGTATAGCCAACAAATGTGCTCTCACACGGTGATATGTGCTTGTGAAAGAAATGTTACAAAAGCTGCATTTCCATTGCACATTGCCTCCTCCCTTTCCCTTGCTGTTTGACCCATCCTCTCTTGCGACATATTTCCACAATGGATATTTTTCATTGTCTTTAACTCCTCTTCCCTCAAGATTACTTGCAGCAGACTCTGATGATATTGGGGGAGGAAGAGCATCTCTACCCATGACATTCTTGCCCTTCCTTGCTGCCCCTGCCGTTGATTGAGCCATGTTACCTCAACCTGTAAAAAAATTGAACAAACAGTCAAACTGCTGTAAAAATTTTAAAATGCAAACAGCAAAAGAAATGAACAAGAATCAAGTTCAATGAAATCTCAGAGCTTGCTTCAGATAAGGTCGGGTTAGGCCTTGGAAAGACAAGCCAAGTTGCCTTATATAGATGCCTCAGCTTGCCACTGTGTTGCTTCTGTTCTAGGGCCAAAATTTAGGCCTCAGGACCTACATCTAATTCAGAGAAATATACCATCAGAGGGGGCTGAAAATCAGCCTCTGAGGTGGCCAAAAAACCACAGAAAAACCTCAGATGTGTGACCCTGTGAAAGAGTGAAAAAACTTAAGGAAAGAGGGCCAAGACTTTGCCCAGAATTCGCTCTAAGGATGCTCAATGTGCCTCAGAAATCCGAGTTGTGGGGGGCAATTTAAACCTCAGATATTTTGCAACAGAGGTCAAAAAAATGCCAAAGGGTGTGCAAAACTCTGTTCATAATCCCAGTGAAAAAGCCTTGCTCAGACCCAGTGAAAACCATCCATCAAAAGAATAAAATTTAACCCCAAACCCTTTCTAGAATTCGGCCTGCTTCTTAGTGGCGTATACAGTGGGCCGTGGCGTATACTCTATTTATTAATTTAACTATGGTTCATAATCCTAATCCATATATGATATATATTATGATCGCACAGAAATGGATCGCACAGTGATAAAATTATAAACTTATTTGCTTTCTGTCAAATGAGGTAAACTGTAAAAGCAGTTAGAGAGTTAAATATTGGCTGGAGATGCGGTCATTCCGTTAAATATTGTGGAAAATGGCACCGTGGCTGTTTGTGGGAGGAGTTTGACAAATTTTAGGTCGATAATGAAACGGATAAGGCGTGAATCGTTCAGCAAATTTATATCTTGAATCAGTGAATCACTGATAAGGCGTGAATCGTTCAGCAAACTAACCTTAAAGTTTAAACCTGCAAATTGCAATGCGCTCCAAATCGCTGTTACTCGCTCCAAATCGCTCCAAATCGATGTTAAGGTTGCAAATGCGGTCAAATGGGAACTATAACAGCGAACTTAAACCTACAGCAGCCGGAAAAACGAATCCGAAACCAGGACTCCTCTCCAAAATCGCGACACGTTTTTCATTTTTGCTGACTCGCTCATGACACGACGTACCCGGATATGACACGACGAGTCATGGAAATATGACACGTGTCAGGACAGAATCGTGTCCGATTCGTCCGATTCGGGATTCGTCCAGGGGTTTGGACGAATCTGGTTTCGTAGGATGCAGCCACTAACGCCACTATTATGGATTGGGCTTAGATATTGTCTGATAATTTAACCTCAGCTATTTGGAACTACTGATCTAAAAGAACTCCCTCTTAGAGGATTTATCCTCCTTTCTTTTTAGTTGTTTATGTTATGGATGCAATCTGTTATGTTTCCAGATTTCCTTTAATGGGCTGGAAGTGGACTATACAAAATCTCTTGCCCATTCACATTTACCATAAGGAATTGTGGGATTCCAGGTTTATCCCGTATTTTTACAGAATTTGTCATGGAGTTATGTTACCTCTTCACAAAATGTTGTATAATAGGGATGCCCCAAGATTTTCCCCCGAAGCGCAAGTTGATATTCTCCCTGTCGGAAGATGGTTTGGGGAAGAGTTTTTCACTTATGTTAGAGTATTTGGAAGCATCCCCTCATGTGCTATCCTTATATGTTCCTGATAAGTTATTGGCTCGAGAAATTGCCTACCAGACTTGCGAGGTGGGAGGAATGAGCAAACAGTTGAAAGACAAGAAGAAGGCCATCTGGCCGCAATTTCCTGTGACTTGTGGGGCCTTTTCACTATTTGATGTAGGTCATGCATTCAAAGAAGTAGACAATATGCTGAGTCTACAACTGTTCAAATTTCTAGGGAGACAATTTGATCCCTTTGATGTCATTAAGAATTTTACTACAACTATCAAGACAAAAGTATTTTCTAAAGAAGATGATCTCTTTGACGACATCTTCCAACAGAAAAGCACACTGAAAGAAATTTTGCATATGGCTCAAATTCAATTTCCCCCAGCGGAATTCCAAGAATTCAAACTATACAAAGAGAGGAGACTAGAAAATATCCCCTTGGATAAGTTGCGCTTAAAACCAATAAGGGAGCCAGCGCTCAATATCAATTTAAGTGGAAGCTCGGGTACAGACAAGTCCAGGTCTAAGTCTGGGAAAGAATCACCAGAACACTCTAAACGGTCCAAGAGTGACCATAATAAAAGTGAAGGGTCAGTTAGAGATACTGCCCAATCTAAAGAGCGCCTAGAGCAACAGGTCTTGACGACACCACAGGTGAAGGTTCCCCCTCCCCTCATCCAGCCACCAAAGCCAGTGAGAACTGAGCTGGATAAAGAGTGGGAAACATTCAATGAATTGATTAATATTGAAGAGCAGAACACGAAGACACCTGAGAGTACAGTGCAGACAATGATAGATATGGTCATTGGAACAGTCAGCAACGCTCCAGAAATGGAGCATATTCCCATTACCCCATCATCTGAAATCATGCTGAAGATAGAGGAGATTCCTCCTCTAGATGTATTTTATAGTCTGCAGCACAAGGCAGTAGTAAGAAGACAAAGAAAGAAACGAAAAATTGGACAGCGTGCTCTCACCTGAGGCAGAGCAACTGCATGTCCTTTAGTGAGACCCTACCACTGACCCTACTAAAAATTTGACTAAGTTATCCCAGATCGCAGGAGCCTATGCTTCTGCCACTATTGTTAAAGCGTCCGAAGTACAGGAATTACTTAAGGATAGAAAGGAACAAATCCAAGTTTTGCAGCAATAGCTACAGCAGGCCAATGCCAACCGAGAAGCAGAGGAGAAGTTAGAAAAATTACAGCAAGATTTTCAACAGATGCAGTTGGGGTATCAGAGCAACAGATAAATCTATATTGCTGAAGCTGTAGAACTTGTTATCATTGGTACTTTTACCTCTTAATAATTTATGCTTATGTGTCAAAGTAATATTTTATGTTCAGTTATTTATATATGAAAGCTTGAATGTTTGAGTTATCATTTGGCACTTTTGTACGGTGATGACTATTCTGTTTATGCTTAATGTATGAATGACTTATTATGCGATATGCTTCTCACAATTGTTTCGGCTAATTTCTTATACGAAACAATTCATTTTTAACGAATTCTTTTCTTGTAGCGATTGAATGATCTTTATTACCAATTGTTGTTAGAAACTATTTTAGATCGCATAAGTGAAAAGTTAAATCCCGGGTTAGTTTTAGAATCAGATATTTTTGTTCATTAAAATATAATTGCATGTTTTAAATTAGACTTAGATTAAAAGTATTTTACTTAGAAATCTTTAAAAAGGGAAATATCAATTCTTATCATCACATACAAATTGCGAAACTGGTCCCATTATCCCCAGTCGAACCCACCATCCCAAACGGAAAAGGAGTTGCTTTCAAGGTCTGGACCGGGTGGGTATCCCCTTGTTGTAGACCCAATTTTCGGGGCTTCAACAGGTACAAGAATGTGATGAAAATAATCTTTGTTTTCCCTAGAATGGCATCACTAAATTTCAGACTCTTGGACCTGGGTGAATGTATGATATTTGAAAAAATGAAATCTAGATAAAGTTCACTATTAAATTCAAGATTGTGTGTGTATCTTAAGTTTAAACATATCCTAAATTTAAGTATCTTTATATGAGTTTATTTGTTAACATATCCTCAATTAACTTTAAATTATCACTTTACATGTTGTTCTGGATGTGTTTCCTTCAACATGGCTCACTTCAGTAGATCCATACAATCATGATGACGTGGGAGGACACACAAAAATGATAACAATGCTGTGGCACAAGGTGATGAACAGGTTCGCAGTAACATGTCATCTGAAATCTTCCAGTATCCATACATGGAGTGCAACACCGCCTATGAGAAAGAATAGTCAGAGGGATTTAGTGTGTGTGGTGCCCAAGTATTCAATGATTGAAGCAATACGAACCTGTAAAATATTGGTAAGTGAGATGACCATGACACTCCAATGATTGGAGTGATTTGTACAAAGCATGTTATATGAAATCTTCAAGGATCCATGTATGGAATGGGTTGTTGCATAAGACAGAGAGTTGTTGGAGAATTTCATGTGTGATGCCCTAGTTTCAATGATTGAAGTTGATCCATGCCGGGGTCTGTAAATTCTCTTGAATTATAATTAGGCCAAAAAACTACAGTTATATTAAAAATATAATTATCTGGCAATCAAGAAGTGACTCCATGGTGGGAGAATTATAACCAAAAGAGATACAATTTTTTCTAAGATGACAGACCTGATTCATTCAACAGAAAGTGGCAGCATACAAGCTCACTATGAAATGTTGACAGTCCATGACAGGGCAACTGCAAGCAGAATAACATGAGAGAAACCCAAAGGGTATCCTACCTGAAAATATTGCAGTAAAACAATATGAGTGCACAACAGCAACAAAATACAAAGAGAGAAGCCTGCTTTTCTTGCACCAATCACACCAGCAAAATAAATAACTGTAACTTGCACCAACAGTTACATACCCTGTTTTTCAAAGCCTGAAGCACTGGTTGCATCAGAAGAGATGAGAAAAGACAGTAAATGAAACAAAAAAATCACATGAATAGCGGCCTTGTCAAAGTAAAATTTTGACCACAAGTCATATGAAGCTTCAGAGAGACAACAACATGAATGTGCCCTATACAGTAGAAATCCAATGACAGACGTGTGGAACTAGAACCCCAGTAAAACTGGTGGACATTTGTTTTCAAAAATACGACATGAAAATAAAAATAAAAAGCACCCTGAAAGGCATGGCAGTGGAGACTCAAAGACAGAACAACAGACTAGGGTAGAAAAAAGTGAATTCATCAATATGACAACACAGTCGTATAGTACACTGGCATGTGCATACAAGATCATGGAAGAAAATTCCAAATTGATTTTGTAATTCCCATTTAAATTTGAAAATCAGGGGCATTAACTATTTGACAAAGACATAACTTCTCTAGTAATCTACAAATATATGAAAACTTTGATAGGTCATAAATGTAAGCATGTACATGGACAAGTCAGAACAAAAGTAAGATGTGACACTTTAATACTTGAAAACTGTGAGGTATGATTTGAAAATCAAATTTGCTTTGATCACTATATGGACATGAATATTTTCATCACAAGAAATGTTTGAGAGTCAGGTGGATAAAATTATGAAATTGCAATTCTTCTCCAAGTCCACACAACACCGATGTGTTTCTAAGTTGGAACTGACCATTCTAACCCGAGCAGCAAAGAAAAAAAATAACACATTAGATATCTAATAAGTGAAAGGACACATTAAATTTGATTGCAGTCCAATTCAATATCAATATCCTCTTATAACCACCCCACACAACCAAAGGTGATTTATAATTATAGTAATATAACAAGGAATGTTAACTTGAGAGAGTAGTATTTTGTAATGTGGATTTCATTTATTCCCATGACAGGCTACTCTACTTTAAAAGGAAAAAACAAACCTAAAGAGAAAAGGAAAAGCCACAGAAAATTAAGATGCAATTTTACTCGCAAAATAGAAACTGGTTTCTAGACACTACTCTCACCAACAATGTTGAAATGGTTTGTACTCCTATTATGAGAGAGTGAAATTGTAATCAAAATAACTCAATAACATTTTCCCACTGATACAATAATAGTTAAATATTAATATCTCCCAATCATGGATAATTAATTACAAATTTACTTCAAAATTGAAATGGACAACACTTAGAGAGAAAGCACATATGGAAAGCAATAAAAGCACAGTAGCAAAGACAAACAATGACTTTATACGTGCGTGTACAACTGATAGGAAAGGGTAGCAGACTCTTAGTTGTCACAAGTAACGCTCCAGTACTTCAACAAAATTCAGAGGTGGCCTTCAGAGTAAAGGAAGGACTACATCATTAAAAAATGCAATGCTTTGGAGCAGCTGGGCAACTGCAAGACTATCCACCTGTATAATCAGAAAAGAATGCCAAGATGAATGCAACCAACAAAACAATTCTGAGAACTGCAAACATTAGGAAGTGGAGTTCACTGTAAAAAAACACAAGAAGACACCAGAATGACTTCTGTTTAGGTGGCCTTTCATTTTATACCATATTTCATAAAAGAAATCAGTCCATGTCTTCAAAATGCATCTTTCATAATCTTTACTGACATTAACTCATTAATGTCAAAACAAGGGAAATATTTTATAACCATATAGGATGAGTAGGCCTCAAATGTTTACCTGAGTTTTAAGGTAAGGTTGAAGCGTGATCACAAATCATGATGGATCAGATGATGGTGTGCACAAGGTTGGATCCACAATGCAAGATGCATGCAAAGCCAACACATATGGAAGTGCACGAGTTTCAGAGTCCAAGCTATTTGATTCTTCCACCTAGCAAAATAAATGCCACCAACTAATCCAGCAATGGAAGAAATTTAACTTCTATGTATTTAAACAATTCCTAAAATACGTATACAATAGTATATTAACTCCATAAAAGCATTCAGATCAATCAAAATACCTTCAGAATACTTTCTAGCAAACATTTGCACATCAATTCACAACGAGTTCGGACAGATGCTTGTAACACCACACTTGTTCCAGTGCTCCTAAGACAGAAATCCAAAGCCAAAGTGCGTTTGATGATAATAACTAATGGTTGATGGTTGTTCAACATAGCTAACACATTGACTAACTGTTGTGTATGTTCTGCTATTTGAAGGGTCTACAAACCATAACTCAGAATGTCTTGCACACCAGATCCTGCAGGCAGATTCAAAAATGCATCACGGACAATATGATGTACCAGCAAAGGACATTGAAAAGTAAGATCCTTCTTAACCTTTTCTTTTTTTCTCTCATCTTAACCTAAATAACCATCCATGACAGCTTCCCAAAAGCCTTATGAAAAGGTTCCTAGACAACTTCACGAGTCCAGAAAAGGAGGAAAACTGCATAGACCAAAGTACCAAAGCAAGAACACTAACATTAATTGTAAAAACAAATTGCAAACATTGACTTCCTCTATAACTACTATCTACATCAAGCAGTTATTATGCAGCAGGGTGCTGAGAATTAGTAGGAGAATTCTGAATAACATGCCACATTTATATATTTAAATATGAAGTAATTGGATTCAAAATTAACTTCCAACAAACGAAATTTGATCAAACAAATGAGCTCAGGGAATGGAAAAAAAGCAATAAACATACCTGCGGCTGCAACATCTTTGTCACCATAAACTCCTTTATAAACAGTCCCAAATGCGCCTTGAGCGATAATACTCGTGATATCCAGTGTTTTTAGCTCAACTTCCCACTCCTCCTTTGGCTTCCGAGCTTCTGATTTGTCCATACCTTGCTCAGATTCCAGTCTAGATTCCCCAGATCCAGACACTTTTCTCCTAAATTCTACAACAAAATCTAAGAGTAGCGGGAAATTAACAATTCGGTAACGAAGAAGAGTAGCGGTAATGGGTAAATAGAATCTAAGAGTAGCGGGAAATTAACAACCCGGTAACAAAGAAGAGTAGTCCTAATCGTTTGAATAGGTTGATTTTAGTTATTGATTCCTCTTTTCATTTTCCATATAAATATATATGTTTTTTAAACATTTAATTTTGTATAAAATATTATTTACATATAATTATTTTTGTCTTTATTTTTATTTTATATTACATATTATTAATTTATTTCTTTATTTTTATTTTATATTACATATTATTAATTTATTAATTGTTTTCTATTTTCTTTTTTTCTAATTAATATATTTATTTATTTATTTTATATCCATTATAGTTATTTATTGTATCTTTTTTTTGCATCACTAGAGTGTTTTTTTCTTTATTTAGTCAATCCATCTAAGTTATGAAGATGGACCACACTAAGTGGTTCAAAATGTGTAGACTTGAGAATTTCCAATGTGATTGTTTTGAAGATTCTCCTTATAAATATTATGTATCATAGAAGCTTGCACTCAGAGAAGGTCGATTTCAGATTTTAGAGTAACCGAAAATTAGATTTTTAGTAGTTTGTCAATTGCTTTGCTAGAGTATGTTGCCACTATTGAGGTTAAGTTTTATTTTCATTTGAGAAAAAGGAGGCCACTTGACATAGAGGCTATACCTAATGATGTTGAAGGCTTAGAGAGTGATAAGTTTGGCATGAGGGCATCAATAAAAACTATAGAAGCCCTCCCTAATACAAGAAAGTATGTTCATATAAGGAGGGAAAGGGGACATGAGGTTTACACATAATGGGATACCCACTAACCCTTAAGGAGGTGGAAAATATCCTCAAATATGTGAATAATGTTATCAATAAACTCAATTAGTTATAGGTAGCCCATTATTTTCGTAGAACATCACTTAGAGCTCAAAAAGACCTTATTAGAAGCTAGTCATAGTTTACTTTAAATTAGTAATTCACGTTAGTCATTTATGTATGTGCTCGGGCTGAAGAAGAACTTGGTATTCATTTCCATGCTTGAGGATAGAGGCTATGATGTGATCTTCTCGAAATGAAAGGCATTCCTTCGACACATAGCCATGGGTCAAGTAAAGAAGATAGGGATTTGGGTGAAGGATATTTATAAGTTGGAGGTAGAAGAGTGTGATGCTTTGAGCACAAAAGAAAAAAGGGTGCAGAGCCGAGACATTAGTGAGTTATCGCATAGGCGATTGGGCTACTTACATCATGGGGCTTTGAAGATATTGCAGTAAATCTCTAGCGGTCTTCCCAAAGGTATTCTTAAACAAGTTGATACATGCAAGGGGTGTACTTTGGGAAAATACACAAATTCTTCCTTTCACGACAGAGACAGATGAGCAAAGGCTATTCTAGATCAAGTCCATTTAGATGTGTGTGGACCATTCCCGATAACATCCATGACCAAACACAGGTATTATGTTATATTTTTTGATGACTATTCTCATAAATGCTGGATATTTTTCATGCAGAAAAATGATCAAAATTTCACAAAGTTTATTGAGTTTAAAGAATTGCTGGAGAAAGATTTAGGCAAGAAGGTTAAAGCTCTAAGGAGTGATAATGGTGGTGATTATGTCTCAAACAAGTTTAAGAACTTCTGTGCAATAGAAGGGATTAAACGGGAATTAACGGCACCCCATAACCCTCAGTAGAATGGGGTGGCCGAGAGGAAGAACAGAAGCATAGTAGGGGCAGTAAGGGTGATGTTGCATGATCAGGGCCTACCACTACACTTGTGGGTTGAGGCATACAACACAATGGTTTATGTTCATAACCATAGCCCACATCGAATACTTGAGATGAAGACACCAGAGGAGGCTTATTCTGGTAAGAGGCCAGATGTTGCTTACTTCAGGATTTTTGGGTCCTTGGTATATTGCCATGTGACCAAAGATGCATGGAAGAAGCTTGAGATGACAGTAGAGTTGGGGATATTTTGGGGGTACACTGATACACCTCACAAATATCAGGTGTACTTTCCAACCAGAAGAATGACAGTGGTTCGCAGGGATGTCAAATTCGATGAGGAGAAGGCCATGCGAGTTTCCCTTGAGAGGGAGCTTGAGATACATGCAAATCAAGAGATTTTGGCTCCTAAGGTTGAGGAGCCTCAGATTGATTTGGAGAAGCCACATGCAAAGGATCTGGGCATGGAGACATCCGCTCAGGAAAAGTCTTCCAGAGAGGGAAGAAAGCGCACTAGAGAGGCTGACAGATTGTTGGATGATGCACGAGAGAATGTGGGAGCACCAATTTCTCAGTGCACACAGAGGAGGTTACGTAAGAGGTACATTAGATACATGGCTCTTATGCGAGAATGTGTTGTGATAGAGCCAAAGGAAGTAGTGCAACAACCAGTTTTGGTTGATGCCTTGGTGGAGGAGTATGAATCTATACTTCGTAATAGTGTTTTGGATGTGGTCCCAAGATTGGAGGACAAGTCAATGGTGATCTCCCATTGGCTTTACAAGCTAAAGCAAGCTACATATGGTAGTGTGGAGAAGCATAAGGCTAGATTTGTGGCCCATGGTTTTTCATAGTTAGAGGGGATTGACTATGATGAGACCTTTGCTCTTTTTCCAAGGTATTCATCAATCATACCTATATTGGCACTATCAGCATAGATGGGTTGGAAGATACATCATATGGATGTAAAGACAATCTTCCTTAATGGCATGATTGAGGAAGAGGTGTACATAGAGCATCCTGAAGGTTTTGAAACCTTTGACCGTGAGTCGCATGTGTGTTGGCCTAAGAGAGCATTGTATGGCCTCAAACAAGCACCCCATGATTGGTACACGAGGATAGATAGCTACTTCACCAGGTTTGGCTTCACGAAGAGTGAAGTGGATGCAAACCTGTACCACATAGTGGTGGAATGTAAAATGTTGATCATTGTACTTTATGTTGATGATCTCATACTGACAAGTGATGATCAGTTGATCAAGTCTTGCAAGGAGGACCTTGCAACATATTTTGAGATGAAGGACATGGGGCTTATGCATTACTTTCTTGACATGGAGGTATGGCATGGAGATGGGGAGTTGTTTGTGTCTCAGGGAAAGTATGCCAATGAGATACTCAGGAGATTCCACATGGAGAGTAGCAAACCCATGGAGACTCCTCTACGAGTTAACTGGAGGAAGGAGGATGCAACTTTATGGGAAGTAGTGGAAGCTACTATTTATAGGTAGCTTGTGAGTTCACTCATGTACTTGGTGAACACACAACCGGATATGTGCTATGCAGTTGAACAACTTAGTCAAGTGATGGTTAGGCCTACCAAGTTGTATTGGAAGGCGACAAAGCATGTGTTGAGATACCTGATGGGCACTTCGCAATATGGATGATGGTATAGACTGATAGAGGGAGTGAAGATTCAAGGCTTCATCAATGTAGATTGGGAAGGGAGTGCATTCGACAGGAAGAGCACATTAGGAGGTATCTTCAGTATTGGGTCAACGAAAGTTTCCTTGTACAACAGGAAACAAAGATCGGTTACACTCAGTTTGGTAGAGGTAGAGTAAATGGTTGCAATTCAGGCAACATGTGAGGCCATCTAGATGAGGAAGATCCTAGTTGTTTTGTTTGGTCAGCAGATGGATCCAACTGTGATTTACTGCGATAATCAAAGTTGTATCAAACTCTCTAAAAATCCAGCTTTTCATGATCGGTCCAAGCATATTGATATCTGATATCATAATCTCAGAGATTGTGTATTGAGGTTGATTATGTTGTTAGAGTACATTCCCAAGGAGATGAAAGATGTTGACATTTTGACAAAGGCATTGTCAAGATGTAAATTCGAGTTTCACAGAGACAAGATCAAGGTAGATGATTATCCCTTTCTTGTTGAGAGGGAGTGTTGAGAAATGGAAACCAGAAATTTCAGTTTAATTTGTCCTTGAATTAAACTGAGAATTGAAATCGAATTCTATTCTCATAGCAACTTGTAAATAGTTAATTAAGTTTAATTAACTTAATTAGCTTGGGAATTTCGAGTTGGAATTCTTTTTGAATTCATGTATATGTTCTCCCTAAGTTTTATGGGTCCAGTATGAGTTTAAATTGAGTTGGAAATCAGATCACTTAGTTTACTGAGTTAAGTTAAGTTAAATTAGTTCTAAATTGTTTTTGGAACTAATAGAGGACTAACATTAAGTTGGTGAACTAATGGATCCACTAGTGCTACTCCAGTTAACTAAAGATTCCCTCATGAGAAACTCATGCATGTCAGTTCAGAGAAAGACCTAGTTGAGACTAGAGTGCAAGGACAGTGTACTATCAGTGGTATTATTTACTGGAGTGTAAATATCGTGCATTCATGAGAGATTGATCTTATGCTTGGACTGTGTAGTTTTGGAAGCATGAATTCCCTTTAAACATGGGCTATTCATCATAAGAATTACACAAGAGATTAGAGGCTTGGAGAGTTGCATAATTAGCTAAGTGCTGGCCAAGAGCTTGCTTGTGAGCTAAGAGAGTTGAACATACTTGTGCGGAACTATTCTAGTGAGAACAGGCTTTGTATCTTCACTCATATTTGTGATATATGCAATACAGATAGCAGGGTTTTGAGTAGTGGCTTTCCCCAGATACATCTTGTGTTATGTGCCATTGATTTATCTTCTTCTTATTCATATTGTTTTCATCGATCTATTGGCTTCCTTTGGTTGAAAGTAGAAGTAAATTCTTGTCTTTTCTTTAGTACATTGCATGAACTTGTGAATTTAAAATATTTTCTACAGTTTCTATTACTGAAAATAGAAATTACATTTTGTAGATGCACATCGTGCATATGCAATCCTGTGCCAAGAAATGTCCATTAAAAATGTCAAAATATAGGGCACACAAGTCCATTGTAAAACCTTGTGTAAATGTACCACAAGAAACCCCACAAGATGCAGTGATTATATTCAAAAAAACTGTCAGTGACACCCAACAAATAGTGGGTTGATAAATGCATCATACAAGAACCCCAAAAATAGCAAGGAATCGAAGAAAAAATGACAACCAATTAAAAATAATGAACCCCATCTCCAGCTTCAGAAGGAAGACGTTGAAAAACAATAAATAACTAAAAAGTTGTTATTCCTAGAGGATTGTCATGGTGGCCAAAAAGAGATCTGCCATGGACAAGGGTGTGCAACCATGATGAGGAGCCCACCACACAAGCCCAGAAAAGAAACTCTGGTGATAGGAAAAGGAGGCCACAAGGACCAAAGAGGAGTCGACAATGATCTCAGATGATAAGCGAAATTATCATGTTGTACTGAAGCAATGAGGATGATAATGGGAATACCCCATGTCTATCCATGAATCAACATCCACCTTTCTTATGTAAACCTTCACACAAATAATGACGCCCACCAAAGAAGACCCAAAAACATTGGCTCCAAGAAAAAATTGTGAAGCATGGACCAGGGGCAAGGGCAGCTAGGGTTCTAGCCTCCCCACCCCACACGCCATGCAAACAAACACCTATGAGAGAAGGAAAAAAAAGCAGTATAATAGTCTAATAAAAGTGGAGGAAGGAAAGTTCAAAGAAAACCAGCAAAGGATGCGCTGGTCTCCAATATGTAGTTATGGTTTCTTCACTCCTTCATCACACCTCTCTGATGAAGAAATTCTCCAACTCCCATTATTAGCATTGGTCACACTTATTATTCATAAGATTGAGGTTGTAATGATTATGCACTTAATACCAAATCGAGAAAGACTCATAGACCCTTCTTCTTACCATTCATTCAAACTCCAACATGAGATATATACGATGATATGTTGGAGTGTTGAACAAACCATGTATAGTTAAAATAACCTAACTCAATACCCTCCAAATGTTTATTAGTATTCACAAAAATAATTGAGCAATCATGTTTAACAACCATTTAGTGCATAAGTGATGAAGACCTAACTATGAAAGCATGAAGATATTTAGGGAAAATGTTAATGCAAGTAACACTAACATTATGTCAAAATACCTCCTTCAGAAAGAATTTGTAGAAGATTGAATCAACTGAGTCCATAATGGTTTTTAAAGGGTACTCTTTTCAATTAAGTTTTAGTACACCCAATCCCCTCAAGGACTTTTTAGGGTACAGGTTATACTTTTGCAACCCATAAGGTCACTAATGGAGGTGGGTATCCAAAATTTGACTTCTTTTAACCATCTCAAATATTTTTTTAGGTCATCATCATCTTTTACTCATTGAGAGCTTTCCTATGATATAAAATTCATCAAATTCTGAGCTATGGACACAAAGTTATGGTCCTCAGAAGTTTTACCCTTCTTAGTGCCACATCAACAATCATAATATTGAGTCATGGAATAGATGTAGTAGTTTGGTGCCACATGTCACTACCATATTGCACCACATCAATTGTATGAACTGTAGCTAACATGTGGTAGTCATTTTATCATGTGTCACCATCACAGAGTGCCACATTTGTAGTTGGACAAGTCGACCTACCAAGTCATATTTGGATTTGTGGATTTCTATAAATCCATTTTATAAAAAGAGTTAGAACTCTATATATTTGAACTTCTAGATATTTGAAGGATACCATTAAATCACTTAAATGGAAAATCCATATCCAGATATCCAAATTCTTGGATATAAAAGATCCACTTATTAAAGAGAATTCATAAATTCATTTAAATAAAAGTGCCAGATCCAAATATCCATAATCCAAAAAGGAATTTCTATTAAATAATTAGATCTCTATATTCTCAAATTATCTTCCTCCAGATAGCCACATCATATACCACATTGAGCACCATGGGGCCTTCCACCTCAACACTTTCATACTCACATCATCATCATTGTCAGAACAAGTCCAAATATGGACCTCCAAATATCCAAAAGATCCTAAAAATGCCATTTTTTCCGAAATTTCAAATCTCGAACCCCTATTCTCCATTTCATCCACTATGTCGACATCCACATTGACCACCATATTAGATTCTTTGACCATTTTTCCATGTCATCATGACATATTTGACGTCCACATCATCACCTTTCACTTACCGCTCAAATGAGGGTTTATCATGTTGGGATCCACATGTCCTCCACGTGTTCTAGCTACCTAGCATCTAGATCCATATTTTTATTTAAAATCCATTGATTTAAAGTTTAAAATACCCAGATATTCAGATATTCAGGATATTTGACCTTTGAAACTTTACATGCATCAAAATCTTTTAGATGTTTTATATATTTAAATATCCATATATACCTTTGTTGGATTCATGTGCTTGGAATAACTCCAAATTCTTGGATATCTAGATATTTGAGACATCTCAACTCTAGTGGAATTCCGCTCTTGGCCCTTTTTCTCAGTTGGTCCTCTGCCACAACTCTCCCTAGCCCATGTGACTAGGGCTCAGGGATAAAATTTGATCCTCAAATTTCAAAATTTGACAATTTTACTAGAAATTTTGAAGTAAAATTTCATTCTTCCCCATGGTTGAACCCAAATTCCATAAGGGTCAAATACTTGTCCAGATGACTTTTGAGGATATAAATATGCTCATTAACTTGTAAAGGCATACAAAGGCTTCCAATATGTTTCCATCCACCAAGCATCTTGTTAATGAATTCAAAAAGAGGACATATGACCAAATCCCCAAATTTGGTCTAGTTGAATTAAATTCCACTCACTCCTTTGAATCTATAAACTTCAAGTTTCAAAACTAACTCCTATACAATAAGAGATACCAACATTGTGTCTTATCTCTTGAAGAAAAACAAAGTCCTCATAAAAATATTATAAATCAACCATTCATGTGTGTGTGTGTGTGTGCACACAGATTCATGATAGCCCAGAGCTTTTATGAACTTTACAACATATTGTAGACTAATAATTACAAACTTGTCCAAGCCAAGGTATTTATCACAACCCTACCAATTTCTCCTCTCTAGGACTTCTCATCATTAAACAAGGATATAACTCATGTTCTCAATTCCATAACTGGCCAAGTGAAGGCTATTAACAAAAGTTGATACTTAATGAGCTATTCAACATTTTAAAAACTTCCCCTAGTTCACAAGACATTACACATCAATAATACAACATGTAACATACTTTAATGATGATCTTTGTAAACATAGAGCATTCTTATGAGAATTACAACCAACAACCAAGCATAATTAAACAATGTTCCAACTCATCATCACATATATAGTTAGAAACCTATCATAATAGCATTCATGAAGCTTTGAAAAAATAATGTCATTTCATTGAAGAGAGATAAATACACTTATCTAAGTTTCTTTAAGCTTCACTTAAAACTAAAGAAGGAAGATCTACTCTCCACCTGACCATAAGCTCAACTACATCATAATTTTTCTTGCAACGAATCACCCTTGAGCTAGATTCGATGCCACAAGAGGTAGCCTCACTTAGTTAGAGAAACGTAAATATATGGCAGATATATGAATACAACTCTTATTGATACATAGGAATTATACTATTGTCTATCAACCTACTAAGTTCGGGCTTGATACTAATCATAGGGTTACCATATCTAGCTTGCACAACATAAGGGGGTCCTTCTCTACCTAACAATCCCTTAGCACACCCCTTCCCATTGCTTCTTGTTCTCCCAAACATCAACCTATAAAAGAAAAGGCCCTTTCTTTTCTACTCAACTTGAAGAATTAAACTCCGATTTCTTTAACCAGATCAAGGATTTTTTGTTCCTCACGGGTTTTTGTCACTCAAAAGGTTCTCTACATGCATTTTATTTTGAATTTCAGTTCCCATATCCCGTTATGTGTCTAATGCATGAGCATCTTACTCTTGAAATTGGAAAAAAAAAAATTTGAAATGTGGAAGGAATTAGATTCCTTTATTTTATTAGAAAATTAATTTTGTTTTAGTTTAAAGATTAGAAAGTTTGGATATGAATGATGTTAGAAAAAATAATAAATTTTATCTCCTTTTGTGGATATAGATGGAAGTAGTTTTCTTATTAAGTTTAGAAAATAGACTAGATTTGTAGAAGGAAAAAATATGAAGAAAGCTAAGAATTTTTGGAGAAAAACAAGGAGCTTGGATTCCTTTTTGGGAAATTCCAACTCATCCAAATTTTAATAATGATAGAAGAAGAATTAGATATATGATTATCTATGAAAATATGTACTCAGTTTTTTCAATTCAGAAGAAAAAATAAAACTATATGTTAGAAATTTGTTGGAGATTCTGTGAATGAGAAATGTAATTTGAAAGTGTAAATGAGTTTATGTTCCTTGTAGACTCTAGCCATTAATCTTATTGTAGATTAGGTAGGATCTAACATCAATTTTCGTATCCTTGATGAAAACAAATTTTAGGGTCTCTTCGTTTTTAATATTTTTACTGGTTCAATCTTGGGACCTGTGGGATATTAACCCACAAACTCAGCTCATCCTTGCTTCCACTACAAAAAATTAACAACCTTGTGGCCTACATGTAACGTTTATTCATTAAACAAAGTCAAAAAATCTATGCATCAAGCCATAAATGCATTACATTACCATGCACATTAACATAATCACATAAATTAAGCATTAAAATTAACTTAATTGCTATGCTTTTACATGGCACCTCGGCGGGTCTCGCCTCTTTTCAATGCCCAAAGGCTACAATTTATAGAGGAAATTACAATGTTGTGGGTCATTTCAAGATCCATTTTTTTCTCCATAAATCTCTCAACATGATCCTCTCCACAAATCTCTCAACATGGATTTGTTTTCACAAATCTCTCAACATGGATTTTTTCACAAAGCTCTTAACAAATTTCTAAGATCCCTCATGGATCTATTTTTCTAGCTTTTTAACAAATCCCTTGCCTTTTGATGTGTTTTTTTCTCATTTTTTCCTTCTAGAAGTGGTTTTCATTTTATTTTTTAGAGTATGGGTCGATGCTCCTGCATTAGTGTCTCTATCTCTTCTCCCACCACTCTTCCTTAAGTCTTCTCACCCACTTCTCTTCTGTCTCAACCCCCTTTCGCATGAGAGAATTCTATAGAAATTTGAATAATATAACACTTATTCACAGAGATTATCCTAATTATACACTATTTGCGGAATGCATGCATAATACATAACCTCCTCTACCATTGATCATCAATTTGTGGAATTAAAAAACAATCGCATGCGCACATTGAAACATCAATCACACATATCAACACAATATGTAATGGGGAAAGCATACAGCTGAAAACCCCCAAGTATCTGTATATTATAATGATAGAGAACATGTAACAATACATAGTACAATACTCCTCACAAGTACTCAGTACTATCTCCACATGCTACACACAAACTAGCTCAGATCTGAACAAGTCACGGGTTCAAATCTCCTCCACTGTTTGCTTGCCTCTACTGCGCAATCCAAGTTGAGAATAGATCAGATCCAAGTTCAAATTCCCTTGGCTTGTACTGCACAATCCTCATTGGCAATCTCAATCAATGATTGTGCAAATCTCATGCACAGCTATAGTCACAACTGATAGTAGTCTCACCCTTTCACCCACCTCTAACACTTATCTCCACTGAACTGTCCATACATTGAGTTAACTGATGTATTCTTTAGTTGATTTATGAGTTAATAATTAGTGAATTAATTAATAATTAATTCACATCACTCATCACTAGTGTATTTGGCAGTTAGACTAAATACAACTAGTTCAACTAAGTCAAACTGAACACAACTCCATCAACTCCTCAATCAACTCCACCAAACTCAATCACTTGAGTTCTAATTGAAGTCCATCATGCAATAGGTCAACTAACCCATAGGAAAAGCGTATTTCCTTCTGGCAGTGGCATGTGCCACATCTGTAGCTCGAACTAAAGTGCTGCAAGAGGATAAGGTAATGTTTATAGTCCAAATATTATTAAGAGCTAATAATATTCGACTGTTCTATTTTTTGACTGGCAGTCTAAAAATAGACTCCACCCATATGTCTAAAAATAGAGGTCCATCTATTTTTACCAACATGACCAATCATCCATAGATGGCATCCTGCAACTCATAAACCATGATCCATATGTCTAAAAATAGACATAGTCTAAAAATAGACTTTGCACCAAAAATAGCCTGCGGGCCCACTTAGTGAAGACGACTTCTTTTCACTAAGCTCCATCATCTTGTTGCATTTTCAACACTCCCTCTCAACAAGATATGGATTATCTGCAACCCCTATCCTGCCTCTGTGGTATTCGAATTTGCTCCTGGTGAGCGCCTTCGTCAAGATATCAGCATCCTAATCCTCCGTGGGAATGTATGAAAGTAACATGATTCTCCGCTGCACACAATCTCTGATATCATGGTACTTGATGTCGATGTGCTTGGATCTATCATGAAATACTGGATTAGCCGACAGTTTAATGCAACTGTGTTTATCACAATAAATCACAATAGGCTCCAAGTGTGACCCGAACAACCTGACCAGGATCTTCCTCATCCATATAGCCTCGCATGCAGCCAAACTTGCTACCATATACTCGACCTCTACTGAACTGAGTGCCACAGATCTCTGCTTCCTGTTGTACCAAGAAATTGCTGTCAACCCGATACTGAAGATCCCTCTAGATGCACTCTTTCTGTCCGTTGGACTCCCTTCCCAATCTGCATCCGTGAAGCCACATAGCTTCACCTCATCCTCATGTCTGTACCACAATCCATATCTCGATGTGCCTCTCAGATAACGCAATACATGCTTGCCTGCCTTCCAGAAGAGCTTGGTTGGATTAACCATAGCTTGTGAAAGCTGGTTAACAACATAGCATATATTGGGTCGCGTATTGACCAGATACATAAGTAACCCCACCAATTGTAGATAAATAGTGGCATCCACTACCTCCGCTGAAGTAGCATCCTCCTTCCTCCAACCTCCAGGAAGAGGAGTATCAACAAGCTTGCATCCATGCATGTTGAACTTTTCCAGTATCTCCCGGGCATACTTACCCTGAGAAACAAATAGTCCATCACTGCACTGCCAAATTTCCAATCCCAGGAAATAATGAAGGAGGCCCAAGTCCTTCATCTCAAACTCTCTAGCAAGATCCTCCTTGCATGAAAGTATCAACAACTCATCTCCCGTCAAAATCAAATAATCTACATAAAGTACAATGATCAGCAACTTACCCTCCACCACAATCTGGTATAGGTTAGGATCCGCCTCACTCTTGGAGAATCCAAGTCTGGTGATATAACTGTCTATCCGTGTGTACCAAGCACGACGTGCTTGTTTCAACCCATACAGCGCTCTCTTGAGCCTGCACACATGCGACTCGCTGCTGAAGATCTCGAAACCTTCGGGCTGCTCTATGTACACCTCCTCCTCAATGACTCCATTGAGGAATGCAGTCTTCACATCCATCTGATGGATGTGCCACCCCATCTGCACTGAGAGAGCAAGAATCGTCCGTATGGAAGAATACCTTGCGACAGGTGCAAAGGTCTCCTCATAATCGATCCCTTCTATCTGTGAGAAGCCTCGGGCAACAAATCTTGCCTTGTACTTCTCCACACTCCCGTCAGCTGCCTGCTTCACTTTGTAGATCCATCTCGAACCCACCACTGATTTCCCCTCTAGTCTTGGGACAATCTCCCATGCACTGTTTCTGACAATTGAATCATACTCTTCCACCATGACATCTACCCATGTGGGATCCTCCATAGCTTCCTCAAAATAGGATGGCTCAGTCACGACACATTTTCTCACAAGAGTCATGTATCCAGTGTACCGATTAGGTGATTGTCTCTATCTGCGCTATGCTGTAGGTGGTCCTACAACCTTCTCTGCATCTTGAGCCAGTCACTCAGCTTTTGTAGTGCACTTGAGCCCTCTGATGGTTGGCACTGCATGAGTGGTCTCTTCCACTCCATGAACTTCATCTTGTGGCTGATCCACATCCTGAAGCTCATCCTTGGGAACTAATAGCTCCTCATCTACATGCAAGTGTGGCTCCCTCTCAAGTGAACACTTCATGGCTTTCTCCTCCTAAAATTTGATATTCTGTCGCACAATAGTCTTGCGACTGTCTGGCAAATACACATGATAGTTGTGGGGCGTATCAGTGTACCCCAAAAATATCCCAACCTCTCTGGTCGGCTCCAGCCTCTTCTTGGCATCCTTCGTCATATGCATGTAAACAGGAGAACCAAAAATCCTCAAATGGGAAATATCAGGCCTCTTACCAGAATAAGCCTCCTCAGGTGTACTCATGCCAAGTATCCTGTGAGGACAACGGTTCTGCACATATACTACAGTATTGCATGCCTCTGCCCACAAATGAAGGGGTAGGCCCTGATCCTGCAACATCACCCGTGCAGCACCCACGATCGTTCTGTTCTTCCGCTTAGCAACCCCGTTCTGTTGTGGGTTATGGGGAGCTATGAGCTCTCTTCGAATCCCTTCTGCGCTGCAGAAGTCCTTGAACTCGCCAAAGATGAATTCAGCACCATTTTCACTCCTAAGATCCTTCACCTTCTTCCCCGATTCCCTCTCAACCAGTGCTTTGAACTCACAGAACTTTGAGTATGTCTCGCTCTTCTTCTGCATGAAGAAGATCCAGCACTTTCGAGAGAAATCATCAACAAAGATCACATAGTACTTTTGCTTTGCTGTCGAAGCTACTGAGAAAGGTCCACACATCTGTGTGAATTCTCTCAAGGATCATCATGGCACGACTATCCTTCTCGTGAATGGTGGCTTTCACAAATTTTCCCAAAGTACACCCCTTGCACTGATCTGACTGCACAAGAGTGCCTTTAGGAAGCCCAGTATAAATCTGCTGCAGTATCTTCAAGGCTCCATGGTGAAGGTGGCCCAATCTCCGGTGCCATAGCTCGCCATCATCCCGGCTCACCAATCCTTCTACCTTGCATGCCATTGCTGCGTAGCCATCTACATGCAATTGATAAAGGTTCTTGACTCGAACCCCTATCTTCCGGGTTTCTCCAGATGTCTTATTGCGCAGGAAAGCCTTTCCGTCGCTGAAGACAACATCATATCCCTTGTCTTCTAACACCGCCACAGAGATAAGATTCTTCTTCAATCCTAGAACATGCATCACTTCCTTCAATACGAAGGGTTTACCAAACTCCCTCTCAAATAAAATGGTACCGATACCGGTCGCACTGTATCTACCATCATCGCCCATCTCAATGTGCACTCCAAGATCTTTCTCATCCAGATCAGAAAACAAATCTCGATCTCCTGTCATGTGAAAAGATGCACCACTGTCCAAGAACCATACCAATCCCATCACACTTGATACCAAGCATGTGATCAGTGAAAAAATCCAGCTCAAACTATGAGGCTAAGACCTCTCCCGCTGCAGATCCAGCAGCTTGCTTATTTTTCTTCTTCTGCAGACAATTTGTGGCATAATGTCCATGCTGGTGATAGTGAAAGCACTTCACCTTAGACATGTCATACTTCTTGCCTTTCGCACCGGAATGAGAAGCTTTCTTGTTCTTCCCCTTCTTTGCTTTGGCAGCCAAAGAGCAATTTTCTTCATCAGATGCCCTTCATTAAGATCCGTCCCTGGTATTCCGCCTGATCTCCTCTTGCACAAGATCAGACCAAAGTCTCTCCCATCCTGGCAATTTCTCCTGACCATTGACAGAGTCTTGATAGGAATGCCAACTCTTTGGAAGACCAAGGAGAGCCAAGCTCACCAAGTCCTCATCATCAACAGTCACCCCCACACTTCCCAGCTCATCCTGGCATTGGGTGAACTTCGTGAGATACTTGGGCATACTGTCTCCTTTCTCACACTTAATGTTTATGAGTTTAACCTTGAGCGCCAACTTCCTCTGGTTGCTCTTGCTTTGGAATAAATCTGTCAACGCTTTCCACATCAAGTATGGAGAAGCCTTTCCATGCAGGCTGGATACAATGTGATCCTTCACGCCCTCCAATAGAATCCTTCGACACTTTTATGTCTTCTTTTGCCAAGCCTCAACTTGAGCAGCATCGGTAGGCTTTGGGACCTTAGCATCTATGAACTCCTTCAACCCATTGTCATCTAACACCGCTTCCATCCTATCTTTCCATGCAATATAATTCGAGTTGCCTTGAAGGGCATACTCCAATCGCAATCTGTTGAAAGATATTTCAACTTCAACACCAAGAAAACACTGCTGCAAATTCGAATTCCACCAGCTCAAAACTCAACCACTTCTGATCTAAAATTCGTGAGAACAAAGTATTTCTCGTACAGAGATTGACTGTATGGGCATTTACCGGATATCTCACCTTCCAAAAGAAGAATGAATCCAGAGGCTACCTGGCCTGATTACAGACTCTGCCTGAAGAAATAAAATGTAATCACTTTCTTAATAACTGATGATCAACTTCGCTCCGATACCATGTAGAAATTTGAATAATATAACACTTATTCATAGAGATTATCTTGATTATACACTATTTTTGGAATGCATGCATAATACATAACCTCCTCTACCATTGATCATCAATTTGCAGAATTAAAAAACAATCGCATGCGCACATTGAAACATCAATCACACATATCAACACAGTATGTAATGGGGAAAGCATAGAGTTGAAAACCCCCAACTATCTGTATATTATAATGATAGAGAACATGTAACAATACATAGTACAATACTCCTCACAAGTACTCAGTACTATCTCCACATGCTACGCACAAACTAGCTCAGATCTGAACAAGTCACGGGTTCAAATCTCCACTATTTGCTTGTCTCTACTGCGCAATCCAAGTTGAGAATAGATCAGATCCAAGTTTGAATTCCCTTGGCTTGTACTGTGCAATCCTCATTGGCAATCTCAATCAATGATTGTGCAAATCTCATGCACAACTATAGTCACAACTGATAGTAGTCTCACCCTTTCACCTCTAACACTTGTCTCCACTGAACTGTCCATGCACTAAGTTAACTGATGTATTCTTTAGTTGATTTATGAGTTAATAATTAGTGAATTAATTAATAATTAATTCACATCACTCATCACTAGTGTATTTGGCAGTTAGACTAAATACAATTAGTTCAACTAAGTCAAACTGAACACAACTCCATTAAGTCTTCAATCAACTCCACCAAACTCAATCACTTGAGTTCTAACTGAAGCCCATCATGCAATAGCTCAACTAACCCATAGGAAAAGTGTATTTCCTTCTGGAAGTTGCATGTGCCACATCCGTAGCTCGAACTGAAGTGTTGCAAGAGGATAAGATAATGTTTATAGTCCAAATATTATTAAGAGCTAATAATATTCGGCTGTTCTATTTTTTGACTAGCAGTCTAAAAATAGACTCCGCCCATATGTCTAAAAATAGAGGTCCATCTATGTTTACCAACATGACCAATCATCCATAAATAACATCCTGCAACTCATAGACCATGATCCATATGTCTAAAAATAGAGATAGTCTAAAAATAGACTTTGCGCCAAAAATAGCCTATGGGCCTACTTAGTGAAGACGACTTCTTTTCACTAAGCTCCATCATCTTGTTGCATTTTCAACAAATTCATGGTCTATCATCAAGACTGCATGCGCAGTTCATAAATATTCTCTACAAGGGTACCTTTTCCATACTTCTAGAGTAGTTATGTACCACTTCCATCTCTTTTAATAATTTTAGGCAATTGGTAGTTCAATGACCTAGTTAACTTTCTATGAATTTAAGGGAAACCAGAAATTTAATTCAGGGTAAGATATTCTATTGACAAGGAATTTCCTAGTTCCCCTCACAACTTCCTCTCATGACATCATCCCCTACTACCTTAAGCTTTTAGCAATATATATATATATATATATATATATATATATATATATATATATATATATATATATATATATATATATATATATATATATATATATATATATAGATATATAACACATTAAATCCCTTAAACTTTATCAATATATCTATGCTGGTGATTTCCAACAATATAAGTCACAATTACAATTACAAAAATGGAGTGTTACACAAGTGGTATGAAGCCATCACTACCTCGGTTCTCCATTCATGGCAATTTTTTGTAAGTTCCTAAAGGATTTTGGTGTATAGTCTAAAAATAATTAAATAATGAAGGTCATTAAGCTGAAGTGCCAAGCTAGGGTGATGATAGATCTTCCTTCTAGATATGAATATCTAGGGAGGAGGATAAGGTACGACCCTAACTTCGGCAAGAAAGACAGAACCTACCATTTCATGGCACAAAAGGAAGGGATTAGAGTTGATGGAGTCCTAGAGAAATTGCAACCATATGTATTTAATTTTGATGGAAATTGATGGAAATTGAACACCTCTACTTAGTGAGGGACATAGTGTAGATAATACCACTAGTGGATATTGGGTCAAATGTGGGCTCTATTTCACAACAAGAAGGAAAGGGAAGAGAAAACAAGTAGGCCATTGTTGCAACAAAATCACCAAAGCTTTGCTGAATGGAATATTGTGGTTAATGAGGAAGGGGAGAGTAAATTGATGTGGAAGAGCTTAAAATTAAGGGGATGGGTTACCAACATTGATTGTATGTGTACAATGTTAGGGTCATGTAGAAGATTACATAAATACATATACATCATATGATGTTTGTCAAGAATGAACAAGTGATTTTAAAAATAAATTGTATGGAGAACCAAGTTTTGAATTTTGAACAGGTGAATGTGGATGGAAAGCTGCTTTATAACAAAGGTAAACCAAAAGTGATCATCCCAAACCGAATAACTCAAAACAACTAAGTTATAAGTATTTCTTCTTCAAAAAATCAAACATAATAATAACTATACATTTTAAATACCTTAAACATACTAATAATTATGGATAGAAAAAATATCATACTTAAATGTAGAAAAACATATCATACTCAAATGTAAAGAAGGGGAATATACATCAACAATAGAGAAATACATATATGAAATTTGTATTATTAAATATAAAATTATGTAAAATGACAAATGAATTTGTTTGATAATGGATATTTCCGCAATTATTCATATTGTTTGAATCTTTTAAATATGAACTGTGTAGAAGTTTTCCCTGTCCAACATTTTGGGTGGACACTACCCATCTTTAGAGACCACAAAACAATAATAATCATAAACTTATTGGTACTCATAATCATTAAATCCATGAAACACTCACAACATGGTAGGTTTTAAAAGCAAAGTTTCCCTTATTTCAATTAAAGTTGATTAAAAATAACAAAACATAGCTATATATACTAAATTGTTTATGTGGCCATTGGAAATTTCCTTTTACCTACTAGACAAGAGTTAAACAAGATCATCGGGGAGGACATCTACAAGCAGTTCGTCCAGGTCACCTGGGTCAATCCTCCAAGAGGGTTGCGCCCAAAGATGGCCTTCTATGCTGAGCACTTCTTGGAGTTGAGAGACGGGCTCATTTTTTGACCCCAGTATACGTTTCACCACTGGATGCATGCTCTTCGCATTCCTCTAGGCAAGTTCATAGTAGGTTCTCATAGACTTTGGGTAGAGACGAACCACTAGGTGGATAAACTAGACAGACTCTACCAGATATGTCATTTACAAGAAGTGGAGGCTGAGGTGCACTTCATTCTTGGATGCCTTGTCTACTACGACAATAGAGGAAGGTTTCATTGCTTGTTTAGAGATTCTCATAACCTCATTGACTTTTTCAGGTATCTCGATCAAATATTTTTGGCCTTATATATGCAAGAGGCTCTTAGGTTCCGAGAGCATATTCTTCAGTCTCCCTTCAGACTAGACCTCACACAGAGGATCACAACATTTTTCAGGGTACTACCTTCAGATAGGGGCACCAAGAGATCGATTGATACCAGTACGTATCCAAACTCCAGATCAGTGAGGATCCATGGGACCTCACCCTGCCACACAAGATCACAACAGGAGTTTCGTCTAAGATCCATTCTTGGGAGACATACTAGGTCCTCTAGCATTCAGCAGTGTGCGAACCCCCCCAAGAAACTATTTAGTGGATAGTCTGCACTTGCCATCGGCTCTTCATTGAACCAACATAATTTGTTGAGTTTCTTCAATGTTATTCATTCAGACTCAGATGTTAGGAGAGATGGGTCTGATCCTTAGACCTATTAGCTCCTGGATATTCTCCGCTAGGGCTAGACATTGATTTACTTCATGCATTGTATCTTTTATAGGAGACCATTTGGTTTTCCTGCTTTATATATACATTAGTGTACTCAACAGTCTCTTTGACCTACTTTGTGGTCATTAGTTGGACATAAATATAATTATCTTATCTTATCTTATCTCATCTCTTTTTCCTACACCCAGTACAAGGAATCGTTAAATCTTCATAAAACCTCGTCTCAACCACCGGAGATCCCCAACTCTAGATAAAACCCTAACCCTCACAATACGAAAATCCTTGTCTCGCCACCAAAGTACCCCCAACTCTGGATAAAACCCTAACTCTTAGAATATTCTACGCATGGTCTTTGCCAAAACTTTGGCCTCTCAACCATCTCCAACAATACTCGTCCAGACATCAACTTAGGTAGCATCGTCAAGGTAATTATTTCTCTGTTTTTCCCTTTTAATCTCATCAAGCGTACGCTTAAATCTATGATTTCACTCTTGCAGAGATATATAGAAATGTTTGATAACGAAAATTGCCCCACCATCACCCGCTTGTGTATCAATACCGATGTCATTGCTTCGTCGTCTTGCAATTATTTCAAATCCCCACATAGAAATCACCAAATTCTTCAAGAAAACGACAATCCCATCCCCAACAACCCCCAAACAGGGCCATTATAACATATTTTTTCATCAATAAATGTGGTATGAAAGAGAAATATGCTTCAAAAGTTTTAAAATATCCCAAGGGTTTGTTTCATAAATCAAGCCAGAATTTGGAAGAAGGTTTGAAGCTGTTTAGTGAATGTGGTTTGACCACCCCTGCTCAAATTAGAAAGGTGGTCCTCTGCAATCCTGAGATTTTTTTATATAAATCCGAAATAGACTTAAAGTTTAGGCTCAGATTCCTAGGGTCTATCATGAAGCAATCTGATATCTGCAAGCTTGTTTATATCGAGTCAATCATTTTAAATTGCAACGAGAATAAGCTTAGATCCACCACTCTCCCCTTAGTCTTCTCACCCACTTCTCTGGTATCTTGATCTCCTTGAGCATGAGAATTCATGGTCTATCATCTAGACTACATGGTTAGTTTAAAAATTTCCAAAAGGGCACTTTGCCCATACTTCTATAGTAGTTATGTAACACTTTCGTTTCTTCTCATAACTACAGGCAATTGGTAGTTCAATGACAAAATTGACTTGCTAGGGAAAAGGGAAAGTAGACTTTTAATTCAAGGTAACTTATTTATGTTTGCAAGAATATATATATATATATATATATATATATATATGTATGCGTCCCTTAAACTTTGTCAATATGTCTATGTTGGCTATTTCCAACAACATAAGTCACAATTACAATTACAAAAATGGGGTGTTACACAAGTGGTACGAAACCATCACTACCCCTGTTCTCCATTTATGGCATCTTCCTTTTTGTTTTAAGAGGATTTTTGTGTATAGTCTATGAATAATGAAAGTCATTAGGGTAAGGTGCCAAGCTAGGGTGACAATATATCTTCTCCCAAATATGAATATATATGGATGAGGATAAGATACAAACCTAAATCTGAAAAGAAAGACATAAACTATTATTTCATGGCATAAAATGAAGTCATAGTGTTGATGGAGTCCTAGAGCAATTGCAGCTAGAGGCCTTTAAGTTTGATGTCGTTGATGAAAATTGAACAACACTACTTAGTGAGAGACATAGTGTAGATAATAATGCTAGTGGATATAGGCTCAAATGTGGGCTTTTTTTCACAACAAGAAGGAAAGGGAAGAGAAAAGAAGTAGACCATTGTTGCAACAAAATTGGAAAACTTTGGTAAATGGAATATTGTGGTTAATGAGGAAGGGAAGAGAAAAATGGTGTGGAAGAGTTTAAAAGCAAGGTAATGGATTTCCAACATTGATTGTATGCATCTAATGACAGGGTCATCTAGAAGATTACACAAACACATGCACACCATACATGATGTGAATCAACAATGATCAAGTGATTTTCAAAATAAATGGTATGGATAACCAAGTTATGAACTTTGAACAAGTGAACATTGATGGAAAACCTCTTTGTAAACAAATTTAAACCAAAAGTGAGCATCCCAAACCGAGTAACTTAATACAACTCAATTTTGGGTAGAAGCGCTTATTTAAAAGAATACCTTAAACATAATAATAACTATACAATTTAAATAACTTAAACATAATTATAACTATAGATAGAAAAAAAATATCATACTTAAATGTAGAAAAACTTATCATAGTCAAATATAAAGAAGGAGAATATACATCAACAATATAGTAATACATCAATGAAATTTTTATTATTAAATATAAAATTAATTATGTAAAATAAAAAATAAATTTTCTAGATCTTAGACTTTTGTGATCCATATTGATAATGAGATTGTCTTTAGGATTAATCAAATGAAGATTTGGTCAACATTTCTAACCCTCTAATGTGGTTAACCCTTAGGACAAAGGTGAAAAAATTAATCTTTCCAAATGTTTAAATAACAGAGATGCATCTCAGTCCAGATTTCGCTGTTATGAATTAGTGTAGAAAATTTATGTTCTGCACCCCAACCCTAGTTTACAATTTTGCAAGTGTTTATTTGAACCAACCCACATGTTTTGTCATGCTGATATAATTTTCAGTATGCATTTATTGTAAACATTTAATGAGTGCTTCTATTATTCAACACATTTCCTATAAACTGAAATTAAAGCTAAATTTAGGCAAGTATTTCAAGCATGAGAGACACCTATTTTTTGTCAAGGTGGCCCTATAAAAACCCCACAACCTTTTGGGGAAAATCGATCTTCAAAGGATGATTTTATTGCTTGAGAAAATTAGTCTAAGTACATAAAATTAACCATAATACTTATCTCCTTTAGCTGAAGAATTTAATTCAATTTCGGGAAATTTGTGCCAATTGAAAATAATTTCCAAATTTACAAATTTCATGCCCAGAAATGCTACCTTCATATCAGTTCCAAATCTGCCTCAAAATAAGTGCCAACTCAGCGTTGAAATTTGTGTTGTAAATGCCTCAAAATGTGTGCCTGAAGGCGCCTCGATTTCTGCGCTAGAGGTGACTGTTGTCCCTTGATTTTTGTGCCAAGAAACTACCTTGAAATTGATGCTTCATGTAGCAACGAACCCGAGATTTATGCCTTGAAATTCAAGCCCAAACATTGGAGGAACAATCCTCAAATTCTGTGCACAGCAACCTTGAAACCCGTGCCTCTTCCTTCAATTTCTGTGTTGTTTCTTCCTCAAACTATGGGTTGACTGGTCCCTCTATTCATGTGCTTGTATCCTTGAAAATCATGCTTCTCAATGGTTGCCTACTCCTAAAAATGTGTGCTTCCTTTCACTAGATGCAAACCAACCCTCCTTGAAGATCTCATTTTCTCCTCTCCTCTTGCTCTCTCAATAATCTCATGAGTGAATAATGAAGAATGAGCTCTCCCTTTTCCTTTTATCTCTTAGAAAAGATGGAATACCTAAACCTAGGATTCAATGGTTGAGATTTAATCTTCAAATCTAAAGATGTGTGGTTGAGATCACTTTTCCCAAATGACCCCCCTCATACATTTGCCCCATTAGTTAAAAGCCTTCTAGTACATTTTTTAAGTTGTATACCTTTTTTTAATTTTCTCAACTCACTTTAATATTAGAAAAGTGAACTTAATACTTTATATATAAAGTCACAATATAAATTGCAAGTAACTTTAATATTAGAAAAGTACACTTAGTACTTTACACATAAAGTCACTTTATAAAGTGCAAGTGACTTTAATATTAGAAAAGTACATGGTACACCACTTTTAAGTATCTCTTCCATCCATGACATTAATATAACTCATAAATGTCACCAAGATAAAAGTCATTAATGTGTCTACTAGGATAAAAGGGATAAATGCCTAGTAACACCTCTCCTTGGTATTATTTTCAACACTCCCTCTTACCGAGGAAGGTGCTGTTCACCACTCTCATCTTTTCTCTAAAAAAAACATGCTTTCCACTTGGAAAAGACTTGGCGAGAATGTCTGCTACCTACTCATCAATAGATATATACTCAAGATTCACAACCCCTCGTTGAGCCCAGTCTCTGATGAAGTGGTATCTGATCTCTATATTCTTTGACCAATCATGAAATACTAAATTTTCAGAGAGTTTAATACAAATCTGATTGTCATAATAAATCATAATTGGTCTCAGTATTTGTTGAAATAGTCCATGGAGCATATTGCGAAGCCATAATTCCTTGCATCCTACTTGACTAGCTGCCATGTACTATGCCTTTGTGCTACTCAACGCCACTGACTTATGTTTCCTATTGATCCATGACACAACTGCCAAGCCCAACGAGAAACAACATCCAGAAGTGCTCTTCCGGTCACTGACACTTCCAACCCAATCTGAGTATGTGTAACCAATCAATCTGACCCCGTCACATTTGACACAGTCCAACCCATAATCCAATGTACCCTGCAAGTATCTGTTGTTCAGCAATCCTATCTTGTCTCTAAAAAAACATACTTTCCTCTTGGAAAAGACTTGGTGAGAATGTCTACTACTTTATCATCAATAGATATATACTCAAGCTTCACAGCCCCTTGTTGTACCAAAATCTTATGAAGTGCTATCTAATCTCTATATTCTTTGACTGGTCATGAAATACCGGATTCTCAAATAGGTTAATACAAATCTGATTGTCACAATAACTCGTAGTTGGTCTCGGCATTTGACCAAATAGTCCATGAATCATCTTGTGAAGCCATCATGCCTTGCATCCTACTTGACTAGTTGCCATGTACTCTACCTCTCTATTGCTCAACACCATTGACTTATGTTACCTACTGAACCATGACACAACTATCGATGTTGGGTTGTGTTATATTCTTTCCACGACTAGCCCATGTAGTTAACTGGGGGGTTAGAGGGGGGGAGGAGCCCCCCTTCGTTACACTGATTATGTAGCGAGGGGGGGGGTCACAGGGGGTTTGAGGTGTACCCATAACCCCACTTTATGGGGTCCGGTGCAGTGACCTGAAAATTTTTGGTTTTGGACCCTATGTTAGGTTGGGAAAACCCACCTATGGTTTTGTGCATGATTTTCGCACATGTTTTTCGACATGATGGTTTTCAGTCCATGGTATTGGACGCGACAGTTTTTGGTCCATGGTATTGGATGCTTCAGCATGTATAAATATGTATTATAACATTAAAAGGAATACAATGAAAAATCAAGCTGGTAGTCCCGGTTTTGGGATCCAGTGGGAAAATCTCTGTGTATATGTGTTTTATGTGTTATTCTCTCGCATTGTTTATTTTTTTGAGTTTTATAATTCATATGCAGGTAATTTCTGTACGGGGTTAAAAACTAAATTTGGTATTAGAGCAGTTTTGGCTTCAAGGGGATGCCCTTGTTGCTGAGGGGTTTTGCTCAAGCCTGTGGTAGACCCTATTCAGTGGGAGATCTGCGAGATCAATTCTGGTGGTAAAAGAAGATGGCAAGCAGTGGAAAGATAGAGATCGAGAAATTTAATGGTTAGAGTTTTGAGTTGTGGAAACTCAAGATGGAGGATCTGTTGGTGGATAAAGATTAGTGGATCACGGTAGATCTGGGTACTAAACCAACGGGAGTGTCCGATGAAGAATGGAAGAAGCTGGATCAGAAGGCAAAGAGCATAATGCGATTGTGTGTCTCAAATTTAGTATTGCTGAATGTATCAACAGAAGCTATGGCGAAGGCTTTGTGGGACAATTTAGGGACTGTGTACCAATTTAAGTCTCTGATGAATAAACTGTTCCTGTGGAAAAAGCTGTATAACCTGAGGATGAAAGATGGAGACTCGGTGATAGAGCATATGAACGCATTTAATACTGTGGTAAGTCAACTAGCATCTGTTGATATTAAAATTTCAGATGAAGATAAGTGCATCAGTTTGTTTTGTTCTCTACCAGATTCATGGGATAGTCTGGTTATTGCAATAGGTAGCAATGCAATTGCCTTGCAGTTTGATGAAATAGTCTCATCCTTGCTGATGGAGGAGATGAGTCAGAAAAATATGGTGAGCCAGAATGGTGATGCCTTGTCTGTACAAGGACGGTCCCAGAACAGAAACAAAAATAAGTCATCAAGTGGGAGATCTAAATCTCCAGGAAAACCTGTAAAGGTGGTGTGCTGGCAATGTGGAAAGGACGGGCACTACAAAAGGGACAGTAAATATAAAATTCCTGATAAAGGAAAGGGATCTAATGATGCTCCTTCTGCAGAGGTGAAAACCACCTCAGATGAAGGTGGGGATGTGTACTTGGCTTCTTCAAGTACACATGTAGATCATGAGGCATGGTTGATTGACTCAGGTGCATCCTTTCACTTCACTCCCCATAGAGAGTGGTTCTGCGAGTATGAGAAATATGATGGTGGTGATGTCTTCTTAGGGGATGATAGGAAGGCTAGAATCATTGGTCGCGGAAAAGTAAAATTGAAATTGCAAGGTGGAAGGGTTAGAACACTTCCAGGTGTTAGAATCAGACTCTACAGCAAAGGAGGAATTAGAAGATGAAGAGCCAAAAACTCTGGGTGTGAGAAGATCAGTTCGAGAAAGAAGGCAGCCAGAGAGGTATAGTCCATCTGCTTTTTGTTCAAATTTTGCTTTATCTATTGTTGATGATGATCCCAGAACTGTGAAGGAAGCAGTAGATTCAGAGGATGGAAAACTCTAGAAAGAGGCCATGGTTGATGAAATGGCATCTTTGCACAAAAATGAGGCTTGGGATTTGGTGGAGTTGCCAACTAGAAGGAAACCCATTGGAAGCAAATGGGTGTTCAAGAAGAAGACAAATGTAGAAGGAAAGGTGGAAAAATACAAAGCTCGTTTGGTAGCAAAAGGTTATTCCCAGGTGTCAGGAATTGATTTTGGTGATATTTTTTCTCCTATTGCCATAGTAATTTCTATTAGATTACTTTTATCCATTGCTGCTGCCTTTGATTTTGAGGTAGAACAGATGGATGTGAAGACAACATTTCTTCATGAGGATCTAGAAGAGGAAATCTACATGAAGCAACCTGAAGGCTTTGTGGTGAAGGGTAAGAAAGAACTGGTATGCAAGTTAAAGAAGTCTTTGTATGGGTTAAAACAGTCACCAAGGATGTAGTATCAGAAATTTGATACATTTATATGAGGACTTGGCTTCACCAGAAGCAAAGCAGATCACTGTGTGTATTTTAAATTAATTGGTGACCATGTTATTTATCTGGTCTTGTATGTGGATGATGTGTTGCTAGTTGGAAATGACAAAGAAATTATCCAGGATTTGAAGACCCAATTGTCCTCCAAATTCGACATGAAAGATCTTGGTGCTGCAAATTATATTTTGGGCATGGAAATTAAAAGAGATCGGGCAAAGAGGAAGCTCGGGTTAAACCAAAGGAAGTATGTCTAGACAATAATGTAGAGGTTTAATATGCAGGATAGTAAACCGGTGAAGGTTCCTATTCCTATAGGCATGAGGTTATCTGTTGAACAGTGTCCCAAGACACAAGAAGAGGAAGAGGATATGTCCCGTGTTCCATATGCAAGTGTATTTAGTAACCTAATGTATGCAATGGTCTGTACTAGACCAAACATTGCACATGTAGTGGGAGTGGTAATCAGTTTTATGTCAAAACTAGCAAAGGAGCATTAGACAGCAGTAAAGTGGGTTTTCAGGTATTTGCATGGCACTAGTGATTATGGTTTGTGCTACCAAGGAAGATCAGGATTGGATAGAATGTTGGATATTCATGGCTTTGTTGATGCGAACTAGGCTGGAGATCTAAATCAGGGAAGATCTACAAGTGGGCATGTGTTTGACCTATTTGGAGGTGCAGTCAGTTGGATGAGTAAGAAACAATCTATAGTGGCACTATCAACTATAGAGGCAGAATACATGGCAGCCACTCATGCAAGCAAGGAAGCAGTTTGGTTGGAGAGATTATGGTCAAGTATGGGGTTAGTACAGGGAGCTATAAGGATAGACTGTGACAGCCAAAGTGCAATTTTCTTGGCAAAGAACCCCGCATATCATTCAAAGAAAAAGCACATTGATGTTCAGTATCACTTTGTGAGGGATATGATAGAAGACAAAAAGGTGTTGCTGGTAAAGGTGGACACTTTGAAGAATACTGCAGATGCATTGAAAAAATCTGTGAGATCTGAGAAGTTCTCTTGGTGTAGAGAGACAATGGGCATTTCAAGGTTGGAAAAATGACTAAGCTCTCTTGTGGCCCCCTATGGAAAGAAAACAGTAAGTGGGAGAATGTTGGGTTGTGTTATATTCTTTCCACGACTAGACCATGTAGTTAACTGGGGGGTTAGAGGGGGGGCGGAGCCCACCTTCATTGTGCCAATTGTGTAGCCGGGGAGGGGGGCAGGGGGGGTCATAGGGGGTTTGAGGCATACCCGTAACCCCACTTTATGGGGTCTGGGGCAGCGCCCCGGAAAATTTTGGTTTTGGACCCTATGTTAGGTTGGGCGAACCCACCTATGGTTTTGTGCATGATTTTCGCACATGTTTTTGGACGCGATTGTTTTCAATCCATGGTATTGGACACGATGGTTTTCAGTCCATGGTATTGGATGCTTCGACACGTATAAATATGTATTATAACATTGAAAGGAATATAATGAAAAATCAAGCTGGTTGTCCCAGTTTTGGGATCCAGTAGGAAAATCTCTATGTATATGTGTTTTATGTGTTATTCTCTCACATTGTTTAATTTTTTGTGTTTTAGAATTCGTATGCAGGTAATTTATGTACGGGGTTAAAACCTACAGTCGAGACTAATGACAACATCTAGAAGTGCTCTTCAAGTCACTGACACTACCAGCCCAATCTGAGTCTGCGCAACCAATCAATCTGACCCCATCACATCTGACATAGTCCAACCCATAATCCACTACAGCTTGCAAGTATCTCAACACATGCTTTGTAGCCACCCAATGTACTCTCCCGGGGTCCATCATATATTGACTTAATCTATTGACTGCAAAACAAATATTCGGTCTAGTGTTGATTAAATACATCAATGAACCGATCAACTGACGATACATGGTGGGATCCACTAACTCAAAATCAACATCATTTCAACTTCTTCCAATTGGTGATCATAGGAGTAGCCATAGGCCTACAACCATCCATATGGAACCTCCTCAAGATATCTCTTGCATATCTTCCGTGACCCACAAAGATGTGTCAATCCTCCTGCCAAACCACCATCCCCAAGTAGTAATGCACTAGCCCCATATCAGTCATATCAAACTCTAAAGCAAGATCTCTAATGCAATGTTGTATGAGACTATCCTCCCATGTAATAAACAAGTCATCCACATACAATACTAGAACGAGTGGATCATCACCTACCAAAATAAAGTATAGATTCATATCTGCATCACTCTTGTGGAAATCCAACTGCTGCAAGTAGGCATCTATCCTCTCATACCATGCCCTTGGTGGATGCTTTAGTCTATACAAGGCGTTCTTCAACCTACATACATGAGAATCACTCCCATACAACTCAAATCCCTCATGTTTCTCAATGTACACCTCCTCCTATATAAAACCATTGAGAAAGGCAGTCTTCACATCCATATGGTGAATCTGCCATCCCATCTCAGTTGTTATAGATATAACTACTCTAATGGTAGCATAACGAGCAACTGGTGCAAACGTATTCTCATATTCAACTCCCTCTACGTATGAGAACCCCCATGCCACAAACTGAGCTTTTAACTTCTCAACGCTACCATTTCAAGCATGCTTGATCTTGTAGATCCACCTAGAAGTCACAATTAACTTCCCATCAGGACGTGGCACTACCTCCCAGGCATCATTCTTCATGATAGAAGAGTATTCTTCTATCATGGCATCCATCTAGATCTGTTGTCTAGCAGCCTCCTCAAAACAAGCTGGCTATGTCTCTACAACATCTCCCATGAAACCACCCAACCTCTTTAGATATATTCTCTCCCTCACTGACCACTTGGGTCTCCCCACTGCCTCCTAAGACTCCTTTAGGGTCTCCCGAAACCATCTTGACTTCCTCTTGCACTAATCTCATGTGGAGGCATGGGAAACTCCTCATATGGTTCCTCTCCTCTTGGCGAGGAAGGCTCTATATTAACCAAAGGAGATCCTGAAATCCGAGATATCATTCCCGATGAACCTGCACCACGTGATCCAGTACTAGGAAAAGATACGCTCTGTGAACTTGTCACCCCTGAAGAAGGTGAATCTCCTGATCTTGTTGTACCACCTGATGCTCCTAAAAGCTATGGTGTGGCCCCCTGCTAAGGAGCCTGCTGCTCTAACTAATCAATCTCCTGAGACCTCCTAAAATCCCTCTCCTCCTCAAACATCCCATCCCACCTCAAGACATTCTTCCTCTATGCAGGAAGGTATATGCGGAAGGCTCTGCTGGTCTAGATGTAACCCATCAATATACCTCTCTCTATCGTGGGTTCCAACTTCGTCCTCTTCTCCTTAGGGATGTGTGAATATGTAAGGGACCCAAAAATCCTAATATGCCCGACTTTCGACTTCTTGTCGATATATACCTCCTTAGGAATATTGTTCCCCAAGACTCTTTGTGGGCTTCAGTTCTGTAAATAAACAACAATGTTAACTGCCTCAGTCCACAAGAAGAAAGGTAAACTTTGATCATGTAGCATTGCTCTAGCTCCACTCACAATGGTCTTATTCTTCCTCTCTACCACCCCATTCTACTAAGGGTTATAAAGCATAATGAGTTCCATATTTATGCCAACGCTCCCACAGAAGTATCTCATCTCTACTGAAGTGTACTCTCCCCCATTTTCTAATCTAAACACACTGATCTTCCTCCCTGTCTAGTTCTCCATAAGAGCCTTAAACTCTTGGAATCGCCAAAAGACCTCATCCTTGGTCTTCAGAAAGTAAATCCAGGTCCTCCTGGAGTGGTCATCAATGAACATCACATAGTACTCATATCTTCTCAATGGGACATGGGACATGGGACCACATACATTAGAATGAATCAAATCAAGGACATCTGTAGCTCTACAATCACTGCTTTGGAAAGGTGTCTTTGTGTACTTTCCCAAAGAACACCCCTTTCACACATCATGATGATCAGTGCTAAAGTCTGGAAACCCGGTAACCATCTCCCTAAACATCCTCAAAGCTCCATGGTGCAAGTGGGCCATCCTCAAGTGCAACAACTCACATAAACCACTACTACTAAGCTGAGCCACCATAGCTCGAAGCAACTGAAACCTGAGTCTATATAGTCTCTCACCGTGAGCTCCAATCACACAAGAATACTCAATATTGGATCCTTTAGGATATAATATCACTTGTCCCTTTCAGAATAGTACCTCATACCAAGCTGGAAACTGATATCAAACTTTTCTTTAATGCTGGAACATAAAGCATATCTGTCACATTCAGAGGGGGTAATGATTCCCTCTAAAATGATATTGTCCCCATACTTGCCACCTTGACTTTGGAGTTGTCTCCAAGCACAACCTTCAAGTCAATGGCATCCTCCAAAAGGCTCGTGAAGTGCTCTTTAACTCCAGTCATATGGCAAGATGCTCCACTATCTATGAACCATGCACGTGAAGATGTGACATGAGTGGATAAACTCACCACCAAAGCACACTCAAAATAAAACATAGATGCAAACAAATCCACATTTGTTATAGCTGCAAATCCTTGTTTCTTTTTATTGTTCTTGTTGGGACACTATACGATATAGTGGCCCATCTTTCCACAAGAAAAACATTTCACTTTTCTCATGTCCTTCTCCTTAGCCCTTTTCTTCCCCTTATCCTGCTTTGCTCCACTAGAAGACCCCTTCTTGATCTTATTTTTCCTCTTCCCCTTTGCTACAAGAGAATCATTCTCCTCTTCACATCCCCCACCACTCTTGCTACCACTATGCATGCTTCTCCCGATCTCCTCCTAAAGGAAATCATCCCACATCCGCCTCCATCTAGGAAAATTCTCTCTAGCCACCAAGTTGTGGATAAATATATCCCACTTCTTGGTGAACCCCTCTAAAGAAATGTGAACCAACTGTTCCTCTGTAATAGTTTCTCCAATAGTAGTCAACTCATCTTTCACATGTGAGACTCTAGTGAGGAAAGATGTAACATTGTCAGTCCCGGTCATCTTCCTGTTGCATAATTTTTGTCTCAACACAATCTTCATGTTCTCATTAGAAATATACTGCAAAGAGACTAAGGAATCCCACATTTGATATGCATATGTCATTCCTGAAACATGAGGGAATAGATGATCCTTGATGCCATCTAGAAGGATCATCTTTGCCTTCACATTTTTCTTAGTAAACCCTACAAATAAAGCTTGAGCAGTGGCTAGTTGTACAACTGCTTGTACAATATCACACACTTCCACCTCCTCCAGTAAAAGCATGATCCTCTCCTTCCATAGGCCAAAATTTTCATCCCCCACCAATCTATCCTCTACTCTCAACCTAGTAGCCATGACCCCATAAACACCCAAATAAAGTAAAACTGGAAGCTAAAACCACTCTCCCTCTAAACCGTTTAAATCTTTGGGTTTCTGGAAAAGTTTCAAAGATATGGTTCATTGTTTGAAGACTTTGGTAGCTTTCTACCCTCTTTATCAATTGACTGAAAATGCAGATTTGAGCCTTAACTTAGCTCAAATAAGGTTTGATACCATGTAGAAAATTTATGATCTGTACCCCAACCCTAGTTTACAATTTTGCAAGTGTTTATTTGACCCAACCCACATGTTTTGTTATGCTGATATAATTTTCAGTATGCATTCATTGTAAGCATTTAATGAGCGCTTCTACTATTAACACATTTCCTTTCAGCTGAAATTAAATCTAAATTTAGGCAAGCATTTCAAGCATGAGAGACACTTATTTTTTGTCAAGGTGGCCCAAAAAAAACCCCAACATCCTTTTGGGGAAAACTGGACTTCAAAGGATGATTTTATTGCTTGAGAAAATTAGTCTAAGTACATAAAATTAACCACATCACTTATCTCCTTCAGTTGAAGCATTTAATTCAATTTCTAGAAATTTGTGCCCACTGAAAAACAATTTCCAAATTTCTAAATTTCATGCCCAAATATGATGCCTTGATATCAGTGCCAAACTTGCCTCGAAAATAGTGCAAAATCAGCCTTGAAATTTGTGTTGTAAATGCCTCAAAATTTGTGCCTGAAGTTGCCTTGATTTCTGCATTGGAGGTGATTGTTGTCCCTCGATTTTTGTCCTAGGAAACTACCTTGAAATCAACACTTCTTGTAGTAGAAAACCTGAGATATTTACCTCAAAATTTGGGCCCAACAATGGAGGAACAATCCTTGAATTATGTGCATAGTAGCCTTGAAACTCTCGCCTTTGCCCTTGAGTTTTGCAATGTTGCTTCCTCAAATTGCATGTTCATTGTCCCCTCAATATCTGTGCTTTCCTCGTTAAAAATCTTGCTTCTCAATGGCTAACTCCTCCTAGAAAAGCATTATTTTTTTCTCTAGTTGCGGATCCTCCTTGAAGATCTCATTTTCTCCTCTCCTCTTACTCTCACAATAATCTCATGAGTGAATAATGAAGAATGAGCTCTTCATTTTCCTTTTATCTCTCAGAAAAGATTGAATCCCTAAACCTATGATTCAATGGCTGAGATTTAATTTCCAAATCTCGAGATGTGTGGTTGAGATCACTTTTTCCAAATGACTCCCCTCATACATTGGCCCCATTACTTAAAAGCCTCCTAGTACCTTTTTCAAATTGTATACATTTTTCTAATTTTCTCATAAAGTGATTTTCTCAACTCAGTTTAGTATTAGAAGAGTGAACACGGTACTTTACACATAAAGTCACTTTATAAAGTGAAAGTAACTTTAATATTAGAAAAATACATTTAGTATTTTACACATAAAGCCACTTTATAAAGTGCAAATGACTTTAACATTAGAAAAATACATGGTACACCACTTTTAAGTATCTCTTCCATGCATGACATTAATATAACTCACAAATTTCACCAAGATAAAAGCCATTATTGTGTCTATAAGGCTAAAAAAGATAAATGCCTAGGAACACCTCTCCTTGGTATTTTCAACAGTTAGCGGTTAGGAATTGGTTGCTAGGAATTAGCAAAAACGATGGTTTTATTATCAATTTTATTTATTTATTTTTAATTTATTGCTTTTTTATAGATATTAAATTAATATCAAATCAAATTAAAATAATTAAAATAGAATAAATTAATATTTAATTGAAAGATAAGAATTGTTTATTAGAAAATTGCCGTTAGGAATTAGTTTTTTAAGAAGAATATTAAATAATTATTTTTTTAATAACAATTTTTATTGTTTCAATTAAATTGAATATATATATATATATATATATATATATCTATATATATATATATAGATATCGATATATATATATATATATATATAATCTAGTAGCCGACATATATAACTGTTAAAAACTAGCAAAAATCCACCACAACTAAACATAAAAACATCAACTAATCAGAAGACTCCACTTGAGCTAGGTCGCGTGCACCTGAACCTGGAAGCTTTGTCTGAGGGAGGAACTGAGTGTGCTCCTCTTTTATTGTTTCAATTAAATTGAATATATATATATATATATATATATATATATATATATATATATATATATATATATATATATATATATATATATATATATATATATATATATATATATATATATATATATATATATATATATATAATCTAGTAGCCGACATATATAACTGTTAAAAACTAGCAAAAATCCACCACAACTAAACATAAAAACATCAACTAATCAGAAGACTCCACTTGAGCTGGGTCGCGTGCACTTGAACCTGGAAGCTTTGTCTGAGGGAGGCACTGAGTGTGCTCCTCAATGCAGCCTAGGCGCTTGTTCTGATGCTGAATCTGAACCTGGATCAGCTGTAGCTCTCTTTGAATTTCTGACAGTCTTGGGTCTGGCTCCCTGGCATGCCCCTGAGGGGTTATTATGGCTCTAGCCACTAGGCTCTTCATAATCCAATAAAGGTACACAGTGTGCTTGTATTGTGCGAGACGACCACAGGTGTTGCTCGGGTCCAGGACAAGATCCTTCCATTCCTCCACGTTGACTTCCACGGTTTTCTGATAGTTAAGATCAATTTCCTAGGTTTTAATCAAATGTTTGACATTCACAGGTGTGCCTAAATCATAGGCCTACATCGCCTCCTGAAGTCTCTGAGCATTGGTACACCGACCACTCCTTCTCGGCGTTCTAACTAAGGGCAATGCGTTCTCCCTCATCTTCATGTACCTGCTTCCATTTCCATGGCCTCCAGCCCCCATCATTTTTGTGCCCCATACCATCCTATATCGAACATTGTCACGTTGAGCATAGTTGGGCCGGTCCAGAGCCCCACCACCAGCTCGAACCAAGAAATATTCAAGCAATCACACAAAGACACTAATATTAAATAAACCTATTATATAATCATTAGAGAGCATCACAAGACAGTCAGGTTCTGAGTTATGCCACCAAAACAGAGTCCAATTCATCTCATGTGGGCTACTCCATTGTATATCAACTCGGTGAAACACCCAGTAAACCAAAAGGCCATAGAAACATCTTCTATGCATGCAACAACAACCTTGAACATTATCACCACTGAGGGGTTCCTCATCATACTGAGGCCTCAACCAAACCATTCCAGAAGACACAAACAACCATAATAGACCCTTTCCCAAGAAAATTTGTAGTGAAACCCACCGCTTGTAAACTTACTACCTTTTTCAAGCCACATGGAACCTAACCTACCCCGACACACACAAATAGAGAGAAACATGCTTATGCGAAAGAGAATAATGTCGAACATAACTGAGACAGGGATAGAAACAACGTACTTGATCTATATAACTTCACACCATGACACCCCATACAAACGACTATCATACTGAACCAGACCAGGTCATCCCATAACCCTGACATCTTCACAACTATGACACACATTCTTCAAGCCCATAGGGGAGGCAAGATAAAAACATACCCAATATCGCTTTCCATTCTTTCCGGTTGCAGTGATAGTTCCAGCAAGAAACGCCTCCAAAATGAACTCACCAACGTAGAACAACAACACCACAGAACAATCCAACTGAATTTGTATGAGGGATAACTGCCCAAAGATTGAGGTGTTGTCCCCCAAAAAACTGGGTAGGGTATTGCTGCCCTCGTGGGACCTTTCTGATCACACACTTTGTGTCCTTTCTCTTAACTCCACACCATTCTCATATGCATGTACTAACGGTTGGCCGCTCTCTGACCTTATCTCCTAACATTACTCCCATCGCCTAGATCCTAAAGTGGATTGCCCTGCCTTCTCTCACCCTGATCGGGGGGAATTAAATAAATATTTAATACTAGAAAGTTTTTTTTTAAATAATTATAATAATGCTATTAAAAATTCAATTTTCGAAGAAAAATTAAGAAAGATAAAAAGGATGAAAATAAATGAATAAATAAAATAAATAAATAAACAAAATTAAATTAAATTAAGATAGAATAAAATAAAAATAGGAAAAATAAATAAAAGGAAATCAAGAGGAAAGGGTGGGTATCCAACTCCTGCTTAATTTCCAACCATAGTATCTATTGAGATTGATTGCATGCTTCTTAATCTGAATAGCCTCTCTTAGCTTCCTATGATGGAAGTGATCAACCCTTGTAATGAGACATGAATCCTTAATGCATACATGGTGCACAGATTTCACCGCATGTTCGGCTAAAGCAGAGGAATGGGAACAATTGTGCCTAATGTCTACTGCATGTTCATGGATTTTTTGGTTAATGGAGCAACCAGTTCACCAATTTAAGGAATCCCACAAGTACAGGGAATAGAGTAGACCCCTTTCATGTCTTTAGGGTTCACTATGTCTTTAACAAATCTAAGAGAATTTCTAATTGTAATGACCCCGGTGAAAATTCCATGTAAAATATATAAGGCCACGGTGATGTGACACATATTCCAAGCTGAATGTTGGGCAAAACATCCTAGTGTGGGTGTTCATCGGTTATTATGGCTAAAGGAAATTGGAAAAGGCAATGGCAGAGGCACTAAAAGGCAAAAAGACATTTTTGGCACATTTATTTATGAAATTAATGGAACTTAGGAGAAAAGCAAGGTGAAAGGTCACATGTTGCATGTGAAGAGGAAAATGAAGGAAAATGATAAAAAATTAAGAATATATAGGCCTCATTGATAAAAATGTTTCTGAGGATCAGTTGGCAAGCTCTTGGCTCAAGTTTTTGCCCAAGTTTTGCATTAGATCAAAAAACGCAAAGAAGGCAAGAGGAAGAAAATATCAAGCAGGTTATTTGAATGGATGTTATTCATGTCTTAAATGAATGGTTGAAAGTCCTATGAATAGATGTTATTCATGTCTTAAATGAATGGTTCAAAGTCTTATGCAATGGCAGATTATCTGATTATCCTTACCGATATATACATTTCGGAGGAATCCAATGTCCTTGTTTTAACTTCTTTGTTGGTTACTTTTTGTACATATTTCTATTACTTTCATACATATTTTCTGTTACTTTGACATATATTTCCTTAAATATCATGTGTTTATTTGCAAATGAGAATAATACGATGTTTATAATTCAAAATGAAATTTAGTATAAATTTATTTTATTTATTTATTTAATAAAAAAAACTAATGAAAATTTTGGCAATTTTAGTAAAGTTATTTATGTAAACTAATACAATTTACTGGAGGAAATTTTGATTCCCTTTTGTTTTTTTCCCAACAAAAAAAACCTGTTTTTTTATTGATAAAAATAAAAATTACTCTTTCTAAACACACAGTGTGTGTATGCCATATGAGTCACAAAGAGGACACAACTAACAATTAGAGCAAATATGATCATATGTGGCTGGAAATTCCAACTAGGCCAATCAAATGCCAATAAAACAAAAAGAAATAGAAGAAATAAATTATGGATGACCATTAGTGCTGATTTTTTTTTTCTTTCTACGGTGCACCTTTTGTCATCCTTCAATATATGGATCAATAAGGACCAAAGCAAGTTCCTTCCCCCCATTTGGAGAAGAGAATCTTTGGTCGAATCTAAGGACTTTGAAACACTTGCTTGTTTTGTGCCTTCTTGACCTACCAGAGACAGTTGGATACCTAAATCCAGACCCATCAGGAGAGGAGTGACTGAAACATCTTGTATCGCAAGCTCACCCTTCATTTTGTCCTCGAATTGTTTAGACTGTGTTTCTTAATTATCCTCCTCCTCATCTTTCGAATGAGGAAAGTGATTAGATTGCCATCCTTTTGGTTTGTTTGGCTGCTTGTTTTTCTTTTCTGGGATCTTCTTCGCCATGGGGCAAGTGTTCTAAAGGTGCCTTGTTTGGAAGCACACACAATATCTAAAGACTGTGTTCTTATAAACTAGAATTTGTCCACTAAAAAGTGTTATGTTTCAAGATGATGTGGTTTAGTAATCCATTATTAAGATCCATCTCCACACAAATGGTATCAAAGGTGAAGATTCATTTTTCTATTCTCTCCATGTCCATTTTTTTAAAACTTCCAAGTTTATTCCCAATGTCTTCAAGAACTTGGTGGTGCCAGAAGGGGAGGGAAAGATTTGGAATTCTTACCCAAACTGACATGGAAGTAACCACCATGGATGTTGCATCGAAACCAAGAAACCATGGAGTAATGGAGAGGACAACATTTCTACACAACCATGGTCATTCATATAGAACAGGCCAACATTTCTATAGAACCATGGTCATTCATTTAGAACAGGCCAACATTTCTACAAAACCATGATCATTCATTTAGAACGAAATCTAGTTCTTTTTTCGTGTCAAATTGGACAACAAAAAATCCTTTGGAGCAAAGGTAAATATCACAATCTTTTGTCACAGAAGTGTATACCAACTAGTGTAAGGCCTTTGAATTTGCATATGATAGTTTTTTACTCTAGAAGAAGTGTATACCAATTGGTGTAAAGCTTGAGGTTTTGACTATTGACTCCAAAATAGAGAATAAACATGATATATGTGGGTTTTTAACCTCCATAAATGGAATTTGCTCCATTGGTCCACAATATATGGACCTATGGGAACCCTTTGTTGTACTAGACATTCCTTGGACAACATCCTAGAAGGATTGGGCTGCATCCTTGTAAGTAAAAGGGGGCCCATTTGCTGGATTTACTGCAGGGGCACCCCCACACAATCTGGTGCCCAAAGAAATTGTTAAGTTTTTAGAAATCTTATAGTCCTAGTGTTGTGAGGAGTTTGTTAGAATCCTCCCATCAAACTGTAAGCTTAGGAAATGAAAGGATATGTCTCACATGGATTCAATGTCTTGTTTTAATGTGCACACAGATGTAGAGCATTTTACCCAGAACAGTTTGGATTTTCCATTGAAATCTTTGATAAAAATTTGAAAAATTTGACTCTGATCCACCACCGACAGAGCGAGAAGAACTACACCTCCAGCAGTCAGATTCGCAGAAATGGCCATGGCCCTAATCAACTAAAAACCCAGAGGCGCTGTCGGTTTGGGTACAGAGTGAAATCCATGTAAATTTAAGGATTAGAAAAAAAAAAAAATTGGAGGGAGTGGTACAGAATACCATATATGTTTTGCTCCCATACCTGCGTTATGAGGGAATGACCACCGAAGAGGACAACAATTGATCCTCGAGTGAAAAGATTTCTTCCATGACCAAGCTTGGTACATATTTGTTCTAGAGGGGCATCTTGGACTTTGTGTCTTTTCGTATTCCTTCCCAAGTGAATAATACATAATATCATAAATCTAACTAATCAGGTTTCCAACATGGAGTTTATATGGTACAACCCCTCCTTTTTAACTAGGTTTTGTTTGCATCCTAATCTTATTCTTTTGAGCAATTTCTCTTTGGTTTAATTTGGACCTTGGCTTCCCAAGTTTCCCACATTCTATTTTTGAAATGCTTTGGTCTTTTGGCACCTTGTTTGGGTGGTATAATTTGTGTAACAAGGGATCTATGATTGTGTGGTGGAAACATGGCTTTCTTTGGGTCATTACCTTTGTGCATCAATTCGGGCTCTTGAATGCACTGTGAAAAATCCACGATTACAATAACTAGAAACTATTCTTCTAACTGATGCAGTTTATTTGTCTTCAATTAATTAATTTAATGAAAATAACAAATATCTCACTATTGCCACAATCACAACAAAATAAATACGTTGCAAAAAAATTAAACTGGAACTGAGAAATTCTTGCACACAATTAACACAGTTATTTTGGACTAACTCCCCCTGGAAACCCTCAAAGGGAAAACTAGTGCAACAAATGAGGGTTTATTTTAGTAATATACAACAGTAAAAATCCAAGTAAAATAATATGGATGCCTCATTGGCAATCCTCCGATAAATAATCTAGCAAAATAATTTGGAGAAATTATCTCCCTTTTGCAACAATTCGGCAGCCCTCAAGCCTGCTCAAAATCTCTCACTAGCAACTCGCTCTGTCAGAATTTATATTGCTTGGCTTGGGAAAATTGTACAACCTACAATGAGCCATCCTACCTCCCTCTACCTTCGTAATGAAGTTTCTCTACCTTTCAGACAATCTACCAACCTCTAGCAATTGAATCGACCTTCTTTTTGGCACTTGCTCCCTCCTAGCAACTTGAATTGTCATTCTACACTAGAAATTGGACTGTGTAGCTATGCGCTAGGAATCTTCTGGTTGGAACTGCACCTGCCTACTAAAATTGGGTAATTCGTAGCATTTGTCAGTGAAACTAAGTCTACAATTGTCTCTCAACCATCTGACTGCAACTGACTTTGCTATGGTCTATATGACTGTTATTTGCTGACATTGTGTTACTGCAACTTGCTTTGCAACTAGCTATCGAGCATTTGGCTACAACTATATTTGCTAACATTGAATATTGCTACTAAATACAATGGGCCCCTATAGAAAAGGTGATAATCTTATTGCAACACTCTGCAACTGATCCAACCGATCTCCATGCTGCACTGGACCCTGCCCCAGCTTGATTTAGGTATCAATCTTTTCCTCCTCCTGAAGGTATTGTTGTTGTTAACACAAACTCCTCCAATCTAACATTTAGTTCATCAATCTTTGTCAAATTTGTTGCCTGGTCATGCTTCCCCTTCTTTTCCTTCTTCCATTGAGGACACTTGGTGACATAGTGGCCATACTCACCACACCAAAAGCACTTGATCTTCGATGGATCTTTCTTCTTTCTCTCACCTCCTCATGGCCTTGTCCTTAACTGAGACCTTTTTTCACCTTTCCCTTACTTGCAAGGGCCACAATATCCTCATCCTCCTCCTCCTTCAGTCCCTTGCTACTGCTACTAGTAGAACCATTCGCAAGGCTAAGTCTCATCTCCTCCTGAGTGAAGTCACTCCACATAAGATCCCATCTAGGTAGCGTATCTCGCCCAAAAATAACTTGGATGAAGGTATACCAGTCCTTGGTGAAACCATTGAGAGTTGTTCTAACTAGTTCTCTATCTAATGGTTTTTCTCCAACGATTGCAAGTTCAACTATGACATTTTGAATCCTGGTGAGGTAGGGTGTAACACCTTCTCCCTTCTACATTCTGGTGGTCCTCAGCTTCTCCTTGAGAGTCATATTTTGATTCTTTGATGGATTCTCATACAACTTGACTATGACATCCCACATTTCTTTTGTCGTGTTTAATGAAGCAACAAGAGGAACGATATGATCTCAAACCTTGTCTAGAATCTTCCTCTTAGCCTTGCCCATTTCTTTCTTGTATGTTGCTTGTTGCTGAGCATATATAGGTATGGCAACAATGTTCTCTACATACTTCTTCAGGCCATGCTCATATAAAAGGAATTCCATTCTATCCTTCCATACGCCAAATTTGGAGGCTTTATCAAACTTGTCTTGATCCATTAATCCTACTATGGCCATCTCTGTGAAACTGAAGGAACCTGTAGACTAAAACTTATCCTTGCTACTCAACCTTCCTTCTGCTACTCGTACTCATCACTGGAATGTGCAAATATGCTTTACTTTCCTTTGAAAATCCTTCTTTGAAACTCTCACTGAATGTTGCTCCTTAACTGGGAAACTCGCACTAGATGGCAAGTCTACTATGGTGTTGGGAACAGGTCCCCTAGGGTCATTTTTGGGGTTAAAAGCCCAAGTTTTGGGGCAGAAAGCCCAAGTTTTTGTATAAGAAGTGTAAAGTCTCCGCATTTTGTGGCCGTGGAGCGTGAAGATGTAAATATTCATTAAGGGCTTTCGCCCTTCTTTTGTGTAACTTGTTTCGGCTTTAACAGATCCACCCATGGTCCGCCGACCATCGGATTGTATAAAAAGGAGAGTCTTAGAATAGTTTAAGGCAGTTCAGTCTTGGGATGTTTGGGAGTCATTGATGTAATGGGTCTGTGAGAGCTAAGAGCAAAGAGGCTTAGCGTAGGAAAGAGGTTTTGCAGCTGTGTGCGCAAAGGCCTAGGGTAGAAGTTTGCAGCTAAGTGCATGGACCCCTATAGTTGTGTGCGCAGGGCAATCAGAGTCTATAAAGAAGATCTGAACCATCAATAAAGAGAATTATTCTGGAATTATTTATGTATGATCTATTTTATTTCTTCTATAAATACATATTATTATGTTATGATGAATACTGGATTTATGTTTTAATGTTGTATTGATGTGCGAATCCATATGCTTTTCTTTGTTATATGAACACAAGTAAGAATATATGTTTACGCAAAGATCATCTTAATGTATGTTGAAGTTATCAGATACTTAAACTAATCTAGGTAAATACAGAAGTAAGAATAGTTATAGAGGTCCATAAGTGTATGATCCACCTATCTAGGGTATGCGAAGGACAGTCGTAGACCTTCGTGAAGGTTTAGAGGACAACTAAGAGGAGTATATCGATAAGCACTAAAAGGCTTATTGACTTACACGAAGGAAGGTTTAGTGTATAAACTGACATTACTATCATCTCTGGGTGTGGAAACTTGGTTCTTGCATCCCCCCATACTACTTTGGTTGAGACTTCAGTCCACGCTCGGTAGATTGATGCCGAAAGGGCTAGTAGTGTAGGGATTTTCTTGGCTAATTAATATTGAACCTGGGTCAGGGTCCATCAAGCCAACAAATGGTTCCGTTGTCAGGACCGGGATCTGCATAAAGAGATGTGTGATGTCACATCACTGGAATCCAACTAAGAAGGAGATCAAAGACTGGTTGGATAGAAAGATCCATGAATTCATAGCGCAAGAGAACAGGAATCCGTAATTGACAAAAGAATAGTGGTTGGACACATATCTATACACAGAGATACATGAAATCTTCTTTTGTTCCTTCCCAGTTGAATTATACGAGTGGATCGCGAAACTCGCAGAAAACCAAGGAAGGTGGAGGCTTGACGGTCCAATAGCCTGGACCCTGGAGTTAGTGCGAAGATTAGAAGCCTCTGTAGTTTTTTTCACACGTGCTGTCGATCATTTGATCGATCATATCATAGGAGGATTTGTGACAGAGTTCGCGGTCGATACTTCGGTCAGTTACAGTGAAGCAAAGCGCCACTTCTTCAAGGGACCGCGAGGTAAGTATTTAAGGTCTTTAAATACTTGGATTAAGATGCTCTTGTGTGAAAAGCAGGTTATGCAGCTACCTTGATGTTTGGAGCTACGCGAAGTGGAAAGATCTTCAGGGACAGAGGGAAAACAGGCCCTGAATATAGCCCGCTGATTGGACCTCCTCTGAGTGACGACGAGGAAGCAGGATAGGTTTCTCCGTAGAGTGTTGTTCAACTAATAAGACAAGGGTTCCCATGAATACCCCATCCACCCACACCACCTCCATCTTCACCTCCACCACATACTCCTTCACCCTCACCACTATCCAATATGGAGAATTCACTAAAATTTCTTGTGTTCAAGGGGTCGGGAACTGAGGACCCAGAACAATTTTGGTTTTTCGCAAAGGCTATATGGGAAGCTCAGGGTATTATCGATGATCAATTGAAGAAGGAAACATTGGTTACTACTTTGCAGGAATGCGCGCTAACATGGTACATCAAGTACTACATTGATAACCCGATGGCTACATTAGGAGATATTCAGACTGCTTTGAATAAGGAGTTCAGCAGGGCCAAATCTGAAGCTCAATCAATTGTAGGATTCAAGATCATGATGAATCCTGGCGAGACACCCTAGGACTTGGATCAGAGGTTGAAGTGCACAATCCATGAAGCCAACATGAATCTTACGGATGGGCAGCGCCATGAATGGTTTGTGGCTTCGCCCCTGCCTCATCTAAGGGTTGCTTTGTCATAGAAAAATATTGGAACGCAGGTGTTATAGACATTTTTGGGCACTGCAACCCCAATCATAAATGTCCATAAACCAAGGGCTCCTAAGTCCCTAAAAGTGTTGTTCCAACCCCTAAAAGGACAAGGTCAACTGATTACATCATCTCCCAGAAGTTCTCCATGAAAAACTACTCAGAACTGGTCAAAACTGGACCATCTCACCTGCTCCATGGTCAAAGTGCACTGCATCCCACCTAAATACACATGGGAGGTGCGATGCATACTGAAAAGCCCTTCTATGGGATGCGATGGGCGAGAGTGGACAAATGGCAGGGTCAATCTGTGAGGTGGAGGATCATGGAATCTTCCAGAAACTTCTCTTGTGACACTTGCCTCTCTGCATTCACCCAGGGATGAGTAAGAGATCATCAATCTCCAAGTGGAATCAAGAACTATCAGAGAGAGGACACTAATAAAATCTCAAAAGCTGACTCACCCCCCTTGCAAACATCTATATATGGATCCCTCATCCTAGAGATCCAGAGGCTGGAATTTTGTATCTTATAAGGAAGTGCTACTGGTTTCTTGGTGTAACATCATAGTGTTAGGTGATCTAAGCTTTTCATGAGGTGAAGAAGGGCTCTCTTGCTGGGAGGATGACGCTGGGTCAGAATAATTGGTTGTAATCCTCTTTGCTTTTTCTTGATTATTAATAAAGCTATTCAAGTTTTCCTCCAAATTCTTGTATGATTGATGATATATGCATTTTTGTGGTCAATATATATCTGGTCCTATATTTTTTATGATAGTAGATCTCTATTCTTGGATAGTGTTATGCTACTTTGATTCTACAGGTGCTCTTTGAAGCTAGGTAGACGAGGAAGCGAGTGGCAAAGATCTATTAGAAGGGAGAGGAATCAAGCAAGGAACCAAGCGCAAGACAGAGGTTGGTCTCCTTATTTTCCCTCTTATCTACTTCTCATAAAGGAAGACGAAAGTTGTTTTAGATTATTTGTTTCTAAGGTAGCTACCAGCCTTAGTGGGACTAGCAATTCTGCATAGACACTAGATTTCCCGATAACAAAATGGCGACTCCACTGGGGAGTGAATAGATTGTTTATTTGTCTATATTTGTTTGCTTTATAAACTTACATACGGAGCCTGATGTCAAGCCAGCTAGCCTTCGAACTGCATTTGCTATGCAAGTGCAAAGTAGATCAATGTTGCTTCAGTCTATCTCCGGGTTTTGTTTATGAATTGAAAAATCAATTTACAAGCTCTCTAATTGCCCTTGTGGTGGCTCTAGTAACCTCCTTAGATCTACCCCTGTGATTTATTTACTGATTACCACTTGCTCGGCCTAAATCCCTGAACTGAGATGCAAACTGTGACCCGGAACCCAGTTGAAGTCTCATCTCTGGACCATTGCACTGTCTCTTCTTTGGAATTTGGATGCATCACACTTCTCGTGTGTAGTGGGTGCGATGCATCTCATTTTCCCTGTGTTACAAGTGCGTTGATAAGACAATACCTCTTCTGCTCTTAGATTTTGGTTTCTGTGTTCACTCTTTTCAGCTCTATTCAGGAGTTTTGCTATCTGTAGTCAATATACCTCTGTTGAAACCCCTTCCTTGCCATTATTCCACCTCCATTGTGCAAAGAACTGTAAATGTTTTTATGTATTTTGAGCCATTTTCAGTTCTCTTTTACAAAGAAGTAGCGTAATTGAACCGTCGTTTCTTGATTTGGAAGTGTCGCAAGTGTCGTTTTCAGTCATAGAAGAGAATCCGATTGTTCTTGATAGTCGATTACACTATTACTCTTGTATTTGATTTGAATTAATAGTTTTTCAAGTGTCAAAAGCAAGTTTTCAATTCCAAATAACAAAGTGTCGTCATTGTCTTCATTTTGTCTTGAAAGGAAGCTTGTTAGTAATGTCGCTTTGAAAAATAACTCAGATTTGCGCTTAGCTTTCTTTTTATCATTCACACATTAAGAAGGCTGAAAACAAATACATGCATGTGCATTTGCGTTTATACTGTTTGTTGGTTTGATTTAGGATAGTGCATATAGTGTGTGCTCTCTGCTCTATGTTGAAAGAATATCGTATCTCTTTCTTTAGTAGCTAGGATTTTCATTGCAAAAAGAATATTAAACGATTGTTTATCATCTTAGATTGCATTTTAGGAATTGTATATCTACATAACGTAGTGAACCTGAAAGGCAAATTTCTTAAGCAAGATCAACTGTAAAATAAATTTAATCAATCTAAAAATGGTTTGGAACCTAACACACAACATTTAGAAGTTTAGGCTAGAGACATATTCCGGCGTCGTAAAGCCTGGTAACTGTTGTTTTCATTGTTGGTTGGATGATTCCTCCACTTTGAGACGATAAGTGCCAGTAGGGACTTGTGCTCCCACGTACCATCGAGTATATATTGGGAGACCATAATAGGCTTTATCCTTTATCCATAGGAAGCCGTTTCTGCCGCCCTATCGATCGCAATGCACTGAATACAACATTCAGGAAGATTGACTGCCGTACCGTACAAAGTATTTTGCAGTTTTGCGATTGGTTTGGTAATCCCTCTGTCTAGATTTCCAGAGCAGTCTCTTTCATTCCTTTTCAGACTCCTTAAAGGAAAAGGTCCATCTAAGCACTTGTCACTTCAAGCTCATTAAAAATCGAAGGCGACTAGAGTCATCTTTTGTTTTTTCTTGACTCTTAAAAATTGAAAAAACAAGTTGTGTCAAAGCGTCTAAAATCTATTTTAATCAGAATAAATATCACCTTTCCTACGTTGGTCTTAGGTTGAGAAAAATGGAGTCCATCAACCAAGGAGTTCCCCTTGGGGGAAATCCTAGTCCTTTCTCTTCATGGGGAGATGTTGGTGCACCCCATATGGCCACATTGTCGCTTCCAGGATTGACAATCGGCTTGCCCGTATGGCTCTTCTCGACCTCTGTTTTTCAAAACACCGTGATTCCTGAACAATCAAGTCAGCAACTAAACGATACCAAAGTTACCCCCAAACCTTCTACTTCGTCTAGTTCTCCCTCTCCTCCTTCCTCTCCGCTTGATAAAGTTGGTAAAGCCAAAAATCAAGTAACTGAGAAGAAGAAAGAGAAGAAGAAGAAGGAGCCAAAGGCAAAAATGGGCGACCAGGCATCGTCTAGCAAAAATCCACACACTGCACCGTCCAGGCCTAAATCACCATGTGTCATTTGCAAAGGAGACCACTATCATTGAGATTGTCCTTGTATCCCTCGGGTCTTAAGGGACTGGTCTCCTCGTTTGCACAATCCGGTGTCATCAACCTCTGATGATCATGTTGAAGATACACCGTCGACTAGTGAAAGTGAAGCCCATGAACAAAAAGGAAAATGTAAATTTCCTTGTAAACTATGTGAAGGCGATCACGCCGTCCACCGTTGTCCCTTCTTAGACGAGGCTAAAAGAGTTTTGGACGACCGTCTGGTTTCACCGTTACGACTTCCTCCTGGATGTAAGAAGCTCTTGCCGAGTCTGTCACTAGTTGAAAATCTGGCTAACACGTTGTTGTGGTCGACTGAAGCGTCTATCATTGAAGATAAACCATCTGAATCCACACCAGACGAAAGTCAAAAGGTCGAGGCGGCAGTTGACCCGGTCTTGCCTTTAGAGGATCCATCTTTAGAGGATCCATCTTCAGATGATACAGTCACCGAAGAGAACAAGAACAACACCGTCCAAATTCTCTTGATAAGCACAGACTCCGATGAACATGGGGGCAATCTACCCGTTCCTGTACCGCAGGAAGAAAGTTCGTCAGAGTCGTATCTGGTCGTCTATTCAGTCCCACCTCCAAGCAACCTAGTTGTTTCCTTCGATTGGAATCTACTAGGCAGACCCCGCTTACCGGCTAGTGTACCATTTCGAATCATTTCTCAAATATATAGAATGATCATGGCCAGTACCATCATAGATTAAGGGGCTTCTGTGAGTATCCTTTCCTCAACTGCTTGGAAAGCACTTGGTTCACCATCGCTTTTGCCTGAAATGAGAAATCTAACAGGCTTTGACAAAGGAAGTAGTCGACCGTTAGGGATCCTTCCCAATGTGCCGATAACATTGAGAAGGAAAACAGTTCACATGAACGTAATGGTAGTCCAAGGACCGCTGGATTATAATCTACTCCTTGGACATGACTATATTTATTGCATGGGAGCCATTGTCTCCTCACTCTTTACAGTAATGTGTTTTCCACATAAAGGAAGAGTGGTCAAGCTCACAGACCAACTTTCATTCCCCAGTTCACACATAGCAAATAGTCAAATACCATCCCTGAATGGTCTTTTCACGCAAGGAATGTCTCATCAATCCCCAGTCCATCCTCCAGATGAGCACGAGTGATTCGGAGGACATGACTAAAACCCAGGGGGCATGACCCTGGTCTGTTTCGGCAGGAAAACCTTGGGTATAGGGTAGGTTTCCGTGAAGGATAGATGACTAGTTTATGAGATTAGACTGGAATAAGATTCCTTCGTCAAAGTTATGAGAGTGGAGCCAGTTGCGTCACTCACCTTTGTTTATTTCGGTAGACATCGCCGAGGAAGTGTTTTGTCTGAAGTATGATAGAACAATCCTTGGTAACCTGGAGATTTTTCGCTATACCCAGGGGCATGCAAACCTTTTGGCATGCAACCGAAGAGCGACCATTTATTTTTTAAGCTTGTAGGTCCTCTAACCCTTTAAACTCGTAGGATTGGTCGTTTCCTAACTTGCATAAAGAAAGGATGCGGGGCAAAGCTTTGAAAAATTGCCATTTTTAAATGAGACATCCTTATTATACGACTGGATCGAGCAGTTTTAACGTGGAATTCAAGCTCGTTAAAAAATAAACATAAGCAATGAGAAAATGTTCCCCCAGAGTTTAAGCTCATTAAAAATGAACCAATTCCCGGTAAATAACCATTGTGAATGCATTATTACCAGCCTTTGAAGCCTTGGTCGTGTTCTCATCATCACCTCCATCCTATATTGGCCGATCATTCACCTCCATTTGATTGTTTACCCTTTTTGAGGAACAGCTGCGAAGAGTGATCTTGTTAGCCATCCTTGTGACACTGCCGTGATTGGAAAATTCCAAACCTTACCTGGAATTAGCTTCTACCTGAATCTATCACTCGTTCCTCAAAAGACGAGTCTCCTTTAAGCTCTTTTCAACTGACTCATAAAATATGAAAAGATTGCTGAGCGATTGGCCTCTCCATCTCGTTAAAGTGATCGGAAGTGCTATCTCTCATTTATATTTTAATCTTTTTGGACCTGAGGGATTATTACACAAAAAGATCGAGCGCTTTTTTTTTCGGCTCGTTAAAAGTACCGAAAATTCATCCCTTTTATATTGTTTTATACTTTTTCGGACTCAAGGGGTTATATGAAGAAAAAGGATTATTGGAGTTTTCTTTAAGTCCCTTTTTCAGACTCTCTAAAATTGAAAAGGACCGAGTTATCTTTGTCGTTAAACTCGTTAAAACCTAACAACGACAAACTTGTCCATGCAGACAAGAATGAGTTTCACTATCGCTAGGCTCGTTAAAACATAGTGATGGGTTTTCCCGAAGGGCAAATTATAGAACAAGCATATGTTATCCTCCTCAAGCTTGACCAAAATAAAGAGATACTGGCCAGCAATGACTGGGGAAAAATTGGGAAGAAAACTTGAAGAAACCTTATTGGTAGCAAGTCGCTCTTGAACATGACACTTTCACTCCGCATCCAAGTCGGGTTGGGTTGTTTCGTTCACTGGTCATATCACCATTGGTCCTCGACACCATCCATATTTGGGGTTAATGCTACCAATCCATCATGTCAATGTCGCTGATATGTTCAAGACAAGTCACTCAGAGAATTCACTTGTGTCTCATCCACTGCAATACATTTACACTCCATTCTTTCATGACTGCCACCCTGAATCTTATGTCATCACATCATTTTCACCTCCATTAAAATCATTTGCTCCGTTTCGTGTCATTGATGTGGGATTCACTAAGGCCCTCCTATGATGGATCACTTCTTGTCGACATCAGCTCATTATCGAAGAAGTCGATCTAGGAACAACCCTTTCAGTACTTTGGAGCTTGCGTGCCTCAATGGTAATTTTCTCACTTCCGGTGACAGGTTTACATCAATGGCCTTCGACCGAAAGATTTTGCGTAGTGTTCGATGCCAAGTCCCTTATTCACACCACATGAATTGTAATGTAGTACCTTGAGGGTCATCATCATTATCGGTGATTCCTCTCGCGCCTGTTAACAACTTACATCACTGGTTGGTAATCAGGCGATGTCTTTCCATGTTCGACTCTAGAACATCTCTCACATGGATCGACTTGTACTTTGAGTGAAGATCGAATGAGATTGAAGACCCCGGATCTAGTTTCATCCATCTGGGCTGTGATATATATTCAGGAAAATAAATACATCAAATGTACATCATTGCTGCATAGATAATCATCCAACCCAAGGGATGATGGCTCTACTAGAATCATCAGTCTGCACACAGACGATTGTCTGTCTTATGTACATGAAAATGAATTTATAAAGTTGAGCATGGGAATGCCTGCCTCAACTAGACCATGAAAATATTATGAAGATAATGTATTGTATTGTATCTTATTACAGGTCACCTTCCAGCTTGAAAAAACTTCGGATCCTCATGATAAAGCATTTCACCCGACATCAAAAGATTAACGACCTCATGCTTTAGGGGGAAACTGTTATAGACATTTTTGGGCACTGCAACCCCAATCATAAATGTCCATAAACCAAGGGCTCCTAAGTCCCTAAAAGTGTTGTTCCAACCCCTAAAAGAACAAGGTCAACTGATTACATCATCTCCCAGAAGTTCTCCATGAAAAACTACTCAGAACTGGTCAAAACTGGACCATCTCACCTGCTCCATGGTCAAAGTGCGCTGCATCCCACCTAAATACACACGAGAGGTGTGATGCATACTGAAAAGCCCTTCTATGGGGTGTGATGGGCGAGAGTGGACAAATGGCAGGGTCAATCTGTGACGTGGAGGATCATGGAATCTTCCAGAAACTTCTCCTGTGACACTTGCCTCTCTGCATTCACCTAGGGATGAGTAAGAGATCATCAATCTCCAAGTGGAATCAAGAACTATCAGAGAGAGGACACTAATCAAATCTCAAAAGTTGACTCACCCCCCTTGCAAACATCTATATATGGATCCCTCATCCCAGAGATCCAGAGGTTGGAATTTTGTATCTTGTAAGGAAGTGCTGCTGGTTTCTTGGTGTAACATCATAGTGTTGGGTGATCTAAGCTTTTCAGGCGGTGAAGAAGGGGTCTCTTGCTGGGAGGATGACGCTGGGTCAGAACAATTGGTTGTAATCCTCTTTGCTTTTTCTTGATTATTAATAAAGCTATTCAAATTTTCCTCCACATTCTTGTATGATTGACGATATATGCATTTTTGTGGTCAATATATATCTGGTCCTATATTGTTTATGATAGTAGATCTCTGTTCTTGGATAGTGTTATGCTGCTTGATTCTACAAGTGCTCTTTGAAGCTGGGTAGATGAGGAAGCGAGTGGCAAAGATCTATCAGAAGGGAGAGGAATCAAGCAAGGAACCAAGCGCAAGACAGAGGTTGGTCTCCTTCTTTCCCCTCTTATCTACTTCTCATAAAGGAAGATGAAAGTTGTTTTAGTTTGTTTGTTTCTAAGGTAGCTACCAGCCTTAGTGGGACTAGCATCTCTGCATAGACACTAGATTTCCTGATAACGCCAGGAAGAATCCCTAGAGATTGCAATGAGATTGCACAAGACACCGATGCAATATTCTAATTTAGGGGTTTTGCAGATTCACGCGCAATTGCAGAATCTGTGCCTAGAATTTCAGAGTCAGAAGAAAGGTAGAATAGTTCAGCCAGAGGTGCATGAAGAAGTTTGGTGCCTGAAGTGCAAAAGTTAGGGGCATGAAAAATATCACTATCCAGTCTTCGCAAATTCTGTTGCAGTAGGGGGACCAATGCCTCTGAGGCCGGAAGCTCAAGTAGGGCCAAGTATAGGGCCCACACTATGGTGTTCTATCTGTCAAGTAGCTGGAAAACATGCGACAAAAAATTGACATTTGTTGTAGAAATTTTTACAGACACCACAACAACTTTTCTGCAACTTCTTATCAATCAGTGGGCCATGATGAGCATAATTCCCATAGTTATGAGCGAATGATGGATAGAACACCCACATATAGGGTGTAGGTAGAAACACGGCCTTTGGACCAAGGTGCTAGGGGAGTGTGAGGCGAATATCAGGGGCGCAGGCGAGGCCGTGGTGGCGGAGGACCTGATAGAGATCGGGGACAGGTTATTTGTTACAACTGTGGAGAACCGGGACACTATGCACAAGACTGCACTATCCCGACACGTCTGTCATGTCAATATTGTAATCAGTTTGACCATGTGATAGAGGATTTCCCTATATTGTTGGCTAAGATATGCGAAAAGGGGGTGTAGCCTCAACAACCAACTCAGAACCTGCAGATGATGAGGGTTGAGCCTCGCGAAGAGGATCCCAAGGTAAATATTGTGTTGCGAAGTGGTATGACAATTGGCAATTATAAGGGGAAGTAGCCTGAAGAAAGTGAATGGGTCCGCAAAGCTCCAGAAAAGGAGATTGGGTTTGATCTAGAGCATGCAAGGGAAACATTTATGGAAGTAAAGAAAAGCTTCGCTGAGGCCTCTACCTCAGGAAGTTAGGAGAAGCCAGCTGAAGAGATGGACCTTTCCATGGTTACTACTTTCTTCGAGACTTGTATGAAGTTGTTGTGCGATAGTAAGGTTGTGAGAGGACTGCAAGAGCTGATAAATAAATGCACCGAAAAAGAAAACACTCTTAACGGACTGCACATAGTTAGGAATATTGGTAAGCATAAGGAAAGAGCGGGACGTGAGGTGAGGCTCAGCGTGCAGATAGGAGAATATGAGATGGATCAAGTTATTATGGATCTGGGGTCAAACGCGAATGTTTTTCCTAAACATACTTGGGAGAGGATGGGGAGACCTGCACTGTAGTGGTCTCCAATTTAGTTAAGAATGGAAAATCAGCAAAAAATCATCCCCATGGGAAGATTGTAGGGAGTGACAGTTGATATTGAGGGTGCAAGCGCATTAGCTGATTTTGAAGTGATAGAGATTGTGGATGACGACAATCCCTACCCTGCGCTCCTTGGGATCGATTGGGCTACTGACATAA
>CM062818.1:476280874-476308998 GCA_031772625.1 Pinus tabuliformis | reverse complement strand
GTGTAGACTCTCGTCACCTCTATGTATCCGTGTTCGGAAATGTAAACGAGCATTTCTCTGTTTTCACAATTTAATGGTAAATCTCAGTATTTATGTGTTTTTTCACTAAATTGTGGTAATTTAGTGTTAATAAGTAATCTTGAAATTAAGCGCTAAACCACTTGTTAAGAACTTTATTTAAGTTTGATTTAATGCACGTGGTTGTATTGGAAAAGCGGGTTTTTTCCAGTGAAGGTGGTATATCGGCGGGAAAATTGGTAAGTGGTAATTTGGGTGGTCACCTGATTCCATTAACCAAGCGACACGTAGCACTCGGGTGGAGCGATAAAACCACTTTATCAGGTGGGTAATCCCCGTGCAAGTGGTTAACCTGATATCACTGTTAACCGTTGGATCAAGTGTGCTTTGATCACTATGTAGGATCATAGGATTGTTTCGTTGATTGGGATGAGTGATGACCATTAAATCTGGAGAGAGGAGATCATCGACGTAGAGCGAAGCACTTGTTTAAAAAGGGAAATTCAATGTGGGACCGACATGTTTAGGGCAAAGTGGGACCCTCAGGATAAAATAAGCCACAAACAAAATCCGCTTGAACGCATCTGATTGGTTATAAAGTAACCAATAGTCTTTTTTTAAGACTACCACCTTAGTTTCATCAGCCTCTTGCGTCATTTTTGGTATTAGAGCACAGAGATTGAGTTGACTGTAGTAAATATGCCATCGAGGAGAGGAGCTGGCATAGGTCAAGGAAGACCTGAAGCAGATGCAGTTCTGCTAGAAGAGATCTGGAGTCCATGTACAAGGATGGACACAATGGAGATTGCTCAGAGGATAACACCTAAGAGTTGCCAGTGCTGCAGAAGAATCTTCTGAAGAAGAAGAAGAGGAGGAAAATGAAACTACCAAAGTTATCAAGATGTTGGCTAAAGTAGGTGGAAAACCAAAGGTGGAAATTCCTATGTATGAAGGGAGTCTCAATGCAGAAGAGCTAATGGATTGGATCAGTTCATTGGAAAAATATTTTGACTATGAGGAGGTTGATGACAAAAAGAAGGTGAAATTTGTAGTTACCAGATTGAAGGGTCATGCAACTATTTGGTGGGATGAACTACAAACATCCAGAACAAGAAAAGGAAAGTCCAAGATCAAGCAATGGGACAAAATGGTGAGTAAAATGAAAGCTAAATTTATGCCAAAAGATTATCAGTTAAATCTTTTCAAACAGTTACAGAATTTAAGGCAAAAAGGAATGTCTGTTAAAGAATATACAAAAGAGTTTTATAGATTGAGTATTAGAGCAAGACATGCAGAGGATGACATGGAGAAGGTAGCCAGATATATCAATGGCTTAAGATATGACATACAGGATGAGATCAACTTGCTGAGTCTGAAGACCATTGAAGATGCTACCAAGCAGGTTTGAAGGCAGAAGAGAGATGTTGAGAAAACAAAATCAGAGGAATAGAGGGAAAGTTTAGTAAGAGGTAGAGGAACTACCAGACCAAGGGTTCAACAACATCAGCATGAAGTAGGAAGTTCAAGTAGCAGACCACCACAGAGGGGAGATTTTAATAGAGGAATATTTGCACCCAGAGGAAGAGGTTGAGGAAGAGATATTCGGTGTTACACATGTGGAGAATGGGGACATGTATCGTGGGACTGTCCTCATAATAAAACAACAATCCAGAGAAATGTGAATGTGACTAAGGCAAAGCAAGAAACACCTTAAATTATAGAAAAGGAAGAATCCCTAAAGTAGGAGAATCCTGTTGTTGAAAAGGGTATTTCTTAAGGCAGAGAAAGAGACTGGAGAACCAACTTAGAGGAAGAGTTTATTCAGAACTACACGCAAATCAAAAGGTAAATGTTGTAAAGTAATAATTGATAGTGGAAGCACTGATAACCTTGTTTCTACAGAGATGGTGGACAAGCTAGGATTAGTGAAGACAATGTACCCTACTCCTTACAAAGTGTCATGGTTGTAGAAAGGACATCAGATTATTGTGACAGAAGCAATGTAAGGTAGAGATACAGATTGGTACTTATAAAGATGTGATATTGTGTGATGTAATGCCAATGGATGTATGCCATGTATTGCTAGGAAGACCTTGGCAGTTTGATCGGAAAGCTATTCATGATGGGAGGAAAAATACTTATACTCTGGAGAAGGATGGAAATAAACATACACTGCTTCCATTGAAGGATGAAGTTGACAAAGGAGCACCTGGAAACAGTGTTATGCTGATGAGTGGAAAGGAGTTGTTGCAAGAGGTTGGAAAAGGTGAAGAAATGCATTTTGCTGTCATAGGGAGACCTAAGGTAATTTTGACTTCCACAAAATTAGATGATTTACCTGAAGAAATCAAAACTCTATTGAATGATTTTGCTGATATTATTGTGGATGAGTTGCCAAATGCATTGCCACCATATTGATCTAATACCAGGAGCAAGTTTTCCAAACAAAGCAGCATACAGATTAACTCCTCAAGAGAATGCAAAAGTTGGAAAACAAGTGCAAGAACTGATGAATAAGGGACTAATCAGAGAGAGTCTTAGTCCATGTGTTGTACCAACAATACTCAGTCCAAAGAAAGGAGGTGAATGGCATATGTGTATAGATTCCAGAGCCATAAACAAGATCACTATCAGGTATAGATTTCCTTTACCACACATGGATGATTTGATGGATTGTTTGAGTGGGTCAAAGTATTTTACTAAAATAGATCTAAAGAGTGGATATCATCAAATAAGAATTAGAGAAGGAGATGAATGGAAGATTTCATTTAAAACAAACAATGGGTTGTATGAGTGGTTAGTGATGCCTTTTGGACTCACTAATGCACCTAGCACATTCATGAGATTGATGAATGTAGTCTTGAATGAATATGCAGGCAAGTTCGTCATTGTTTATCTTGATGATATTCTAGTTTTTAGTAGAAGTAAAGAAGAACATTTAGAGCATATTAAATTGGTTTTAAGAACTCTGCAGAAAGAGAAACTATTGATAAATATGAAGAAATGTAGTTTCATGAAAGAAGAATTAATTTACTTGGGATTTGTAGTTTCTAAAGAAGGGTTGAAAATGGATCCAGAGAAAGTCCAAGCAATTTGGAACTGGCCTATTCCAAGGAATATATTTGAGGTAAGAAGTTTTCATGGTCTTGCAAGTTTTTATAGGAAATTTATCAGAGGTTTTAGTCAGATTTGTGCACCAATTCTTGAAACAATCAAGGAGACTAATCAGCCATTCAAGTGGATAGAAGCAGCAGACAGGAATTTTAAGTTACTGAAGAGGAAAATCACAGAGAAACCATTTTAGCTTTACCTGATTTTGAAAAAGTATTTCAAGTTGAAACAGATGCTAGTGGAGTTGCAATTGGAGCAGTTTTGAGTCAGGAACAAAGACCAATAGCATACTTTAGTGAGAAATTAAATGAAGCTAAGAAGAAGTATTCTTCTTATGATAAATAATTTTATGCTATTGTACAAGCCTTAAAAAATGGAGACATTATTTCTGCAAAAGGAATTTATATTGTATTCTGACAATCATGCATTACAGTTCATAAACAACCAGCCAAATTGAACCAAAAACATGCCAAGTGGGTAGAGTTTTTGTAGAGCTTTACTTTTGTGATAAAACACACAAGTGGTAAGTTGAAAAAAGTTGTTGATGCTTTAAGTAGGGTAAATTTCATTGTGCAAGAATTCAAAATTGGTGTTGTAGGATTTGAAGAAATGGTTGAAATCTATAAAGATGATGCAGATTTCAAAGCTATTTATACAACAATACAAAATCCAATAGTTCATAATATAAGTCAGTGGTTAGATTATCTTATCCAAGGAGGTTTATTGTTTAAAGGCAACAAGTTGTGCATTCCCAAATGTTCTATGAGGGAAAACATAATAAAGGAGAAACACAGTGGAGGGTTATCTGGTCACTTTGGACAAGACGAAACCTTTGCTCAGGTAAATACTTTTTACTATTGGCCTAAGATGCAGATTGATGTTAAGAGATTTGTTGAGAAGTGAAGGATATTTCAGCATGCTAAAGGGAGAAGCCAAAATACAGGATTGTACTAGCCATTTCCAATACCAGACCGACCATGGGATGCAGTTAGCATGGATTTTGTTTTGGGTTTACCTAAAACTCAAAGGGGGAATGATTCCATTTATGTTGTGGTAGATAGATTTTCCAAGATGACACATTTCATTGCATGCAATAAGACTAGTGATGAAACACATATAGCTAATCTATTTTTTTTTTCAGAAATTGTAAGATTACATGGATTGCCTATAAGTATTGTGTCTGATAGAGATACAAAGTTTGTAGGGAATTTCTGGAGAACTCTTTGGAAGAAACTAGGTACTAACCTCAGTTTCAGTTCAGCATACCATCCTCAAATAGATGGACAGATCGAAGTGGTAAACAGAAGCTTGGGAAACATATTAAGAAGTTTAGTGTATCAAAATCCTAGGAAGTGGGATTTAGCACTAGCTCAGGCTGAGTTTGCTTATAATGACACTCCAAACCGAAGTACTGGAATGAGTCTATTTCAGATTGTTTTTGGGATGAATCCAAGAGGTGTGTATGAGATCAGAAATTTGGGTAGTGCAAAAGCTGAAGAGTTTGCAGAGCAGATGCAGAGACTACAAGAGGATGTCAAAGGCAGATTGCAGGAAGCAGTGGAAAATACAAACAAAGAGCATATATGAAAAGAAGAGAGAAAGAATTCCAAGTGGGAGATTTAGTGATGGTGTACTTGAGAAAATAAAGATTTCCTACTAAGACTTACAATAAACTAAAAATGAAAAAGATAGGACCATGTAGAATTGTAAGAAAGTTTTCAACTAATGCTTATGAAATTGAATTACCAGAAGGAATTGGAATATTGCCTATATTCAATGTTTCAGATTTGTATCCATACAAAGAGACAGAGACAAAGCTATAGGAGGAAACTACAGAAGATGAAGTTCAAACTTTGAACTGGGAAGAACAAATGCCAAAGATAGTTAAGAAAGAGGTGGAAGCTATTTTGGAGAAAAGAGTATCCAAAAGAACCAGAGGACATGTTTATTTTCAATATCTAGTCAAATGGAAAGGACAACCAGTGGAGGATGCTAGTTGGTTGACAACAACAGAGTTGCAAAAGTATGGAGTAAAACTTGAAAGTCTGAGGGATGATTCTTTTCTTCCCTGGGAGTCTGATGCAAGAGCATCTGGACTTAGCCAACAATGTGATGGTTTGTTCACATGTTGTGGCTAAATGAGTTGAATTTCACTGACTTGAGTGGTCAAAATTCAGTTTGGTAGAGAGGGTTGGATCTCTCGAAAACGATCTTTTATTCATTATTGTAATAATTAGAAAATTGTCTTATTTTATACTAAGGGATAAGTTGTTAGCATAGGTGTGTAGTAGAAGTTAAAAAGATAGATTTGACTGTTAGATTGATTAAAATAGAGATCGAGTTGTTAGTATAGTTAGAATAGGATTTGACTCATAAAAGAGGAAAAAATGTAATGGAGAGGGATTAATTGAGATGATTGAGAATTAAGTAAGAGGCGAGAGTCTGAGTGTTATATAGGGATTTGAGATTGAGACAGAGGTCAAACAAATTGTTGTAATTGAGTTGAGAGGGCCAAGACTCTGTAAGTTCTATTATATTGAAGAAATTGATTCAATGTGCATTTGTGCGTTAATCCTGGTGTAGATTCTCGTTTACCTCTGTGTATCCACGTTTGGAAACGTAAACGAGTATTTCTCTGTTTTCACACTTTAATTGTAAATCTCAATATTTATGTGTTTTTTCCCTAAATCACGGTCATTTAATGTTAATAAGTAACCTTGAAATTAAGCGCTAAACCACTTGTTAAGGAATTTATTTAAGTTTCATTTAATACATGTGGTTTTATTGGAAAAGCGGGTTTTTTTCCAGTGAAGGTGGTTATCGGTCAGAGGAAAAGTGGTAAGTGGTAATTCAGGGTTGTCACCCGATTCCATTAAACAAGTGACATGTAGCACTCAGGTGGAGAGAGAAAACCACTTTATCAGGCGGGTAATCCTTGTGCAAGTGGCTCACCGATATCACTATTAACCGTTGGATCAAGTGTGCTTTGATCAATGGTGTAGGATCATCGGATTGTTTCGTTGATCGGGATGAGTGATGACCGTTAGATCTGGAGAGAGGAGATCAATGATGTAGAGCGAAGTGCTTGTTTAAAAAGGGAAACTCAACGTGGGACCGACATGTTTAGGGGCAAAGTGGGGCCCTCATGATAAAGTAAGCTACAAACAAAATCCGCTTGAATGCATCTGATTGGTTATAAAGTAACCAATAGTCTATTTTTAAGACTACCACCTTAGTTTCATCAGCCTCCTGCGTCATGGGCCCATGCTTCACTTCCAAAAACATGAAAGTGACTTACATCTGGTTTAATTGAGATCCATGCTTCTTCTGGAGTGATATTGTTTAAAACCTTCGTAGGAGTGTGATTTACTATGTAATTTTCACATTTAATTGCTTCTGCCCAAAAATTAAGATTAAGTCCTTTAGATTGAAGCATAAAATTAGCCATTTCCTTTAAGGTGTGATTCTTCCTTTCAACTACATCATTTTATTGTGGAGTATATGGAATAGTATGTTGCAATTGAATTCCATGCTTAGTGAAAAAGTTGATGAATTTGTTGTTAACATATTCTCTGCCATTATCATATCTTAGCTTAAGAATTTGATGTCTAGATTGTTTCTCAACAAAGGCCTTAAAGGCCTAGAACATGTTAAATACTTCACTCTTGAGTTTTAAGAAGTATACCCAAGTGCGTGTGGAGAAATCATCAATGAAAGTTAAGAAATACTTGTAGCCAGAGAATGAAACAACTGGAAGTGGACCACATAAATCATTATGCACAAGCTGTAAAGGGGCTAAGGTGTGCTAAGAGGCACGTTTTTCAAAACTTTCCCGACGATGTTTTCCAAGCACACATCCGAAACAAACACCATCTCTGCAAGATACCATAGGAAGACTTGTCACCATATTTTCTTTACATAGGTTTTGAAGGGAGCGATAGTTGAAGTGACCAAATCGTTCATGCCATAGTTTGCTCACTTCATCATTATGAGAAACAAATACCGATGGAAGATTTCATGACCCAAAGTTGTTAAACTTATACAACCTTGTAGAATCATCAATAATGCCAGTAGCTAAAATATGTCTAGGATCTCTTAGGTCCTTAATTACAACATCATGAGGTGAAAATTCAACAGTTTTACCTTCACCTGAATGAGTTATATGATATACATATAGAAGGTTGCAGGATAAGGTAGGAACACATAATACACATTAAATTGACCATTGTCTAGATGAATAGTTATAGTCCCTACAACACTAAGAGATCTATCATCACCAACATATATATTTTTTGGTGTTACAATCATTGAAAGAAGAAAACATGGCTTTGTTTTTGGCCATGTGATAAGAAGCTCCAGAATCAATGAGCCACTCATGAGAATGTGAAGAATAAGATACATTTAGTGCATAGCCAGACCGAGATGCTTTACAACCACATGCAGAAAGTATTATTCCTGAAGATGAAGTTGAAGTTGAAGAGTGCTCCAAATGGATGTTATGTTGCTTCATGGCTACTTCCAAGGCTTCCATCTTCTTAAAGCATTTGGATTCTAATTAGCCATCACGATTACAAAAGTTACAATGTTGATCAGTCTTCTTCCCTTTGTTTTTTAGTTATCTTATCACTTTGTTGAGTTGATTTTTCATTTTGAGACTAAAATTCTTAGGACCCTTGTTTGGTTTAGGACCATTATTTTTAGGATGTTGATTCTTAGGATTCTTTGAATTTGGTTGTTGTTGGCTTCTAAGGCTTTCTTAGAAGAGTTTCCAATATTAAGAAGACCAAGATGTAAGAGTTTTTCTTGTTCTCTTATTAAAGAATCACAAAAGGCATCAAACGAAGGGGATTTGTAGGTTTGTCCTTGAGAAATAAATGCTTCTCTAGTAGAATGGAAGGTGGAAACAAACACAGAGTAGGTTGGTCCTAACTTAGTAAGAATGGAATAGATAAGGCTACCATCTTCTTTCTTAACCTTAACACCTTCCAAAAGAAGTCTAAGGGTTTTGAACTTGGATAAAAAATCTTCAATGGAAGAAAAATTATTGGGGTCTAATGTAAGCAACTCATTTTCAAGTTGATGGGCTCTAATTTCATTTTTAATTCCAAAAAATTTATTGAGTTGTTTCATTGCTTCATCAGGGGTATCAATTTCTACGATATGGAATCTAAGGTCTGGAGAAATAGACATCCCTATCAACCCATGTGCTTGATATTGCTTATTTTCCCATTTGGCTTGCTTATCTTCATCTTTAGGTTTAGACTCTTGGCTTGAGGCTATTCTATAAACACCTTTACTTCTAAGTAAATCCACAATGTAGGATAGCCATTGGAAGTAGTTGGTACTATCAAGAATAACTAGGCATGGACTTTCCATTTTAAAATAAATTGAAGTTGTAGATGCTGAAACTAAGTGTTCCAATGGAAAGATCTCGAAAAATTAGGTCGGTTAAAAAAAAACGGCGTGTGGATGAAGAAGTTATGACTTTTTGAAGAAAAGTTGTTGAAGATGTCGACGAACTACATGAGTGTTGGGAAGTGAATAATAATGTTATATTAAAAAAAAATATCCTTATTTCCAAACTTAATCTAATTAACTCACTTAAAAAAATATTACTTTATGTGACCCACTTTTATAAATAAGTGAAAGTCACTTTTACAATGGTACTTTATGAACTATCCACTAAATTGTAAATTAAATAAAAGATAAAGTGATTTTAGAATTATAAGTGACTCACTTTTTATAATGGGTGAGAACACTTTTACATAAAGTAACTTTAAAACATAATTTACATGTGTTTTTTGAAAAGTAACTCAACAAAAGGAAAGACTTGAACCGAAAATCTCTATTATCATAAAGTAAATTTAGACCAAGTGAGCTAGTTTAAAAGGTTAGTACTCTTTGGAAAGGAGGAAGGTTTTTTTTTTACATTGAAGCTTTGGGGTGCGTGCTTACTTGAAAAATCCCTTTTTGCGTACAAAACAAAAAAACAACCACATAAACCAAACGAACAAACAAAAGTATCCAAGCCTTACAACTTAAAGTTAGATATGACCAGAAACTAAATACTTCCCTCAATGCTTCTAATTTTCGAGATCACACTAAGGCACAGCGGAAAAGAGCATACGCATGAGAAAAATCTTTTCTTTTTGTTTCTGGTTTTCCGAGATCGCACAGAGTCGCGAGAAGAGAGTATACGTAGAAATGAAAGATATAGATCCGGTAATAATTTTTTTTAGAGATGACTATAAACCAAAATAAACAAAGAGATAAATAACTATAACTACAATAAAGACTGTATACCTCTAGATCTTAAAAATAACGTAGCTAGGGCTACTGAAAACCTTTTCGCATGAAACGAAAGGGGTTCTTCACTAGAACATATAGTACTAACACAATAGAGCAGTCCCCTCGGCCCGAAAGCGGTCAGAAACAATATATCTAGGAATCGACAGTCGAATGTTGTTGTGCCAGCTTCGGATTTGGATCACCAATGGATGCGACCCTCTAATAGCTATAATACCATGTACGAATTTATAGGGTAAGTTCCTTAGATAGAACATCAAAGGACACTGCTCAAAAATAGATCACAGATCAATACACCAGTATTCTTGACGTTGTTAAAACCCTCAAAGAGGGAAACTATCCACGAGCTAAGCCAAAGCGACCACTTCAGGCAATTTATTAATGTAAAAGAAATAAAAATTACATAAGATTCTCTCATGAGCGGTCACCTAACAAATGACATTCCATTCTCTTTAAATATAGATCATGGACCAATCAGGTGTTAAGGCATGGATCAAGTGTTGGTAATACAAATGAGGGAATGAACTGTAGGATCACTTCATGTCTAGAACATATCGTGATCGTCGGATTGTTAGTTACAAAAAATACATACTAAATAAACACACGTTACCTAACTATACACAAGACCAAGTTATACTTAATTATTTCCTATGTGTCGAAATATCCTAACATCTCTTATATATTTGAAATTTTACTACAATTAGTATCAAAGCTCTTTCTTGGGCATGAGGTGAAAGAATTCTTAGGTGCAAAGTGAGATGTCTTTTAGATGATATTTTACAGTAGAAGGAGGACGACAACATTCACATTGATTTACAAGATTTTTTTTGTAGAATTTGGAGAATCCAATTTGAGAACTGAATTTATCTTGAAGAAATACCCAAATTCGTCAAAATAATAATAATCCAAAATAGAGTTCAATAAGTGAAAGTTATCAATAACTTTTTAGGAATTTTTTTGGTAATGTATGCAATTTCACAGAATGGATATCTTTTGGTAGAGAATGCAAATTAGTCAAACCAATGCTAGAATATCTAGAGAAGTTGTGGCATTTCATAATCAGTGTCATAATAGTCAATTCAAGAAGTATAATGAAAGTTATGATCATTTGATTCAAATCCTAACTGCATAAATGAGCTCCATTGAAAGGTAAGTGATTCTTTTCGAAACCCCAATATTATTTTTGACAAGATGTATTTTGATGGAAAAGATTATGATCCCCGTATTAAAGAAAGGAAGTCAAAATGGGGAAAGAAGTAGAGATTTTGGATACATTAGAGTTTAAGAGATAATGCAAAAACATGGTGGAATTTTCTAAACCATAATAAGATGGAGACACTTTCAGATGAAGAAGAAGGAAAAATATTTCTAGAGACCTAGTTTCATGTTGTGAAATAGGATACAAAGAGCATTAGGGATTTATTTGATATGACAAATTTATATCACAAGTTTATGGATGTATGGATGTATTCAACAAGAGAAGGTCATAATTTCCCTTAAGCTTAATTGCAATCATAATTTCATCAATTTAAAATTGGCTAAAAGATTGTAAGTTCCCACAAAAAATATTCAAAGCATAGAGCTTGGAGGTGAAAATGTTCAAATTTTTAATGAATTTGAAGATTTTCATGAATAAATATGTGTTGCATTCAAATTTTTATGATATAGATATAAATGATGTGGATATTATTTTGCGACATTCTTAGATATATTTAGTTTGTACATTTAATATGAATGTGTAAAATAAAATTTTGAAGTTTTTGTAAAATAAAAATAAAATAATATTGTAGGATATTTCACTTACTGAGCAAGAAGGACCCAAGGGAGGAAATGGTGAAGTATTTGCAGAGAAACATATTGCAATACCTCATTATAGATCATATGAAGATTCTAGGATTGAATCAAATGAAGAGCTTATAGAAGCACTTGAAGAAAAGTCGAAAGAAGGGATTCAACAAGATGAAAAAGCTACATAACCACATGTTGATGAGTCAAAGAAAGAAGAATCAATAGATAATGTGGTTTTATATTTCCACCCACACCATTCAAAGTAACAACAAATTTCAAAGAAAGGGCATAAGTGTTAGCAAGCTCACTAGGATCAACATGTAACTAGAGATGAAACCAATATTAAGGCATGTGGAGGAATAAAAGCAATGGATGGAGCATTCAAGTAGTGCAACGAAGACATTGATCCCAAGGAGAAAATAGAGTCATGATTGAGGAAAGGCCAAGTTGGGCCCCATGTCCACAGTTCACTACAATGGTTGGGTGCTCATGCATGGTACTGATTGACTACATTTCTTAGTAGGTCACGTTATATGGCTTATTCCCATGTTTTGAGGACAAAATATGTCAAAAGGGTGTTGGGCTAAATAAACATTTAGGGCCTCATCTATACATAATTAGGTCCACATATGACTAATTTTATTCTTCTACTAGACATTTCCTACCATTCGGGATACTATTTTAATTTTAGCATTTTCCATTTTTATTAAGCACATTTTTAGCTGGGGGTGCAACTTAGGGTGACATGTGGTAGTGATTGGGCACAAAATGGGTAGTGACATGACTATTTCTTATCCACTAGTGTGCATTACCATATCCATAACAACCCTAAACACTAATTCACACTTTCTCTCTTATTTTGGGAGATTGTCTTATCCACAACCTTATCCCATCATCTTATCACTTATCCTTTGATTTTTAGTCTTATTTTTGGAGGTTTCTTACTATTTTTTGAGTTAGGAGTTGTATGAGGCAGTTGTCACTTTAGTTATATATAGTTTTTTATTCCACTTATATTTAGTCAACCTTATTTTATATTTTTAAGGCTACTAGCTAATCAAGCAAAATGCTGACTATTTTCTAGTGTGCATGCACTATGTAACCCCAATATAGTGTGCATTGGTTCTCTCTCAAGGAGGGTTATTATATTGCATTCATGTCAAGCAATAATACACAATAGTTATGGGTAATTTGAATCATTAGAGAAATTTTGAGGTAAAAAATGGGCCTCAAAACAAAAATGTACAATCAAATTCAACTTTATAGGAACAATTAGGATTCAAGATGATGTTGTCAACCATGGGGGATGATTCAACATTTTTGGAGTAAAAAAGTAAAAGGATTAAAAAAATAAAAAACTTATTTTTCAACTTATCGCCTTACGGTTTTACTCAAATTTCAAGTGGGAGCACTTGTTGGATGTGGAATTTAATTCCTCATCCAAGGAGTACCCATGTTACATACTTTTGATGGACCCTGCTACAAGAAAAATGAGAAATACATGAAAAAACATGATTGCAATCACATTTTTTGCATGTATTTCTCATTTTTCTTGTAGCAGGGTCCATCGAAAGTATGTAACATGGATACTCCTTGAATGAGGAATTACATTTTGCATCCAACTAGTGCTCACGCTCAAAATTTAAGTAAAACCGTAGGAAGATAAGTTGAAAATACGAGTTGAAAAAGTAGTTTTTTCTTTTTTTTCCTCTAAAATTTGATGATATAATCTAATCTTATTTTATTATTTTCACTATTATTTTATATTTTTCCTTAGGAAGCCCATTTCAGGCCTCATAATTTCTCTAATGTGGTTTTCTTTAGCTACTTAGTTGTTTTTAATGCAATTTCACTCTCTTATTTCTTGTTATGCAATCTACACTATAGTAATTTTTACACAATAGTTCTTGTGCTTGTGCCCAAAATCCAATAGGGGATATAAGAACATAATATACCCAGGGCAGATAATATGGGGTACTTTGGGAGGTACCCAAAAGGATAATGAATGTAATGTGACCATTATAATGGAATAGTCCCACTATGTAATTAACATGAAATAATATAATAATAAGGGGTAATTGGCATATGACCCATAGAAATAATCATGAGAAAGTTTAAGTACACATGAGTATTTAGTATTTCACATGTGTTGAATTGTATAGTCTTGTAGAAATCATATTTTTTTTCAACAAAGAAAAAACCATTACTTTTTTGTATTAAAAAGGTAGTTACATCTTTCTATATTCCCAAAATAAATGGACCGAGTATATGCAACATTTAATGACCATTTTCCCGCCTAGAAAGAGTCAATCTACTTACATGGTAGCCAAACAAAAATATACTTGCATTGTATCAATCATGACATGCAAAATATTCCTTCCATAAGATGTATTTAATATGGTTACTTTGCCTTAAAGGTTTTTCTTTCTATAATCTTTTATTACTCATGGTGAATATTTGGTTATCTTTGCTATTTAAGGGTTTACTTTAGAAGATTTATGGATCATGGTCAACAAAATAAGTCTCATAATTGAACTTTTATGGATTCGTTGGCATTATTTTAAGGAGAAGCAATATTCTTAATCTTGCAGCAAAAAATGTATGCTCTAAATATTCATTCACATCGCATGGAAGAAGAAAACTTAAAATTTGATTGATGATAATCCATATCCTACTTAAATGTGGATTTGGTATAATTAGTTAGTTATGACTTCATCCCTCTCGATGATTCGATTCCATTTTTAGACAATCCAATTCTAGTTATTGGTGTTATTGGTGGTTGTGGCCTAGATAAAGATGTAGATAAACTATTGAAATTGGGGCTTATTTTTTGAATGCAATGTTAGCCAATGAATGAAATTATGTCTAATAATTATGATTCAAATGGAATTGAGGCTTATAAATTATATACTTATGAGAATATCAATTACTAATCTCAGCAGCTCATATGATACAGATTTTGTTATCGGATAAAATACTAATAATGATTTGAATGCTTATGTTGGTGACGATGCTAGTGGAAACTAAAAAGCTAATAATTGGTGGAAATACTACTATTGATTTAAATGTCCTCAAGCTACACAATGTTCTACCTCGTCACCTCTACTAATTTATATCTTATAGGGTTCTTCCAACAACCACTTTCAATAAATCACACATATTAAAAATAAAAGAAGCACTTCAATTTCTTGATCCAAACTCCCCTCAATTCTTTCCCCGAAAATTGCACAAATGTACAAATGAGAAACATGCCTCCAAAGTGGGAATCTTAATACTTAAACCCTAAATTCACTAATACTCTTTAGCTCACAAGAGATATAATTCATTGGCATTGGATTAGGAGTTAAGATTCATGCTTATATATCCACTAAAACACTATCTTAATACTGCATCGAAACAATTTAAATATACTATAAAAATACCATTAAAATGTGCAAGAAAAGTGCACATTGAATAGATGTGGATAAATTACCCATATCTCTTTGTTATAATTGTTAGAGAAAAAATATTTAAATTTAATTTTAAGAAATTGAAAATGGTCACATGTCCTATTGTTCAGATTCAAGTTGGTGATCATCGATGATAGTGCCAATGGTGTGAATATTATTAACTAAGAGGTTATTATGTTTCTATTGTATGCTCGTTAGTGGAAAATATAAGGAAACTTGCAAAATGGGTTTAGAATGCAATGGTGCCCATAGTAATTCATTTTTAATCTACTCTCATTGTAACTCCCATTATTAGGATTTCTCACACTTATGATTCATAAGCTTGGGATTGAAGTAGCTATGAGTTGAATACTAAAGCTGGCAACACCCATAGAGCCTTCTTCTCACCCTTCAATTGAAATCGGATGCATATGATGATATGTTGGAGTGGTGTTAAAGGCATGTATGGTTAAGAAAGCCAAGTGTGTGGCCTTCATATATTGATTAGTATTCAACTTGCCACAAAAATGGGAAATCATGTTGAGCAACCATTTAATACATAAGTGATGATGATCTAAATATCATGAAAATATTTAGGGAAAAATTTAATGTAAGTAACACTAAAATTATGTCGAAAGACCTCCTTCCTAAGGGATCTATAGAAGCTTGAATCAATAAGCCCATAGTGGTTTTTTAAGGCACTCTTTTCAATCAAGTTGTAGCTACCTAATCACCTCAAGGATTTTTTAGGGTATGGGATGCACTTTCCCAACCCCTAAGGTCACTTTATGGAGGTCGGGTATCCAAAATTTATCTTCTTTTAACCATATCAAACCTCCTTTTTTGTGGCCACCATCATCATTTTATCATAAAGAGCTTTCCAACGATACAAATTCATCAAATTTTGAGCTTTGGACATGAAGGTATGGGCCTCAAAAGTTTTACCTTTCTTAGTGCCACATCAACAATCATACTATTGACACATGGAATACGTGTAGCAGTTTGGTGCCAAATTTCAACACCATATTGTCCCACATCAATTGTTTGACATGTGGATGACATGCGGTAGTCCTCTACTCATGTGTCACCATCACATAGTGCCACGTCTACAGTCAGAAAAGTACCAAGTTATTTTTTTTGATCAAGTAAGAGTAGAGCCTTCCATTAATCGAGAAAAACATACAAAATGTACACGTCTTTACCGTAGTAAAGAGCAACAACACCAGCTCTGACCTTCAGTCTTACACCGAACAATAAAAAATAGACCTTTAGTCTCACTTTCTAAAGTGAAAAGCTAACAAAGATAGAAGTTTAGTCTCATTTTCTAAAGTTAAAAGCTATCACTCAGAAAATCCTTACACTCCACTTTCAGGTAATCCTACAAAATGACAGTTGAAAGAGAACACCAATGCATCGACACCATCAAACAACCCTATGCCTCTGTCCCGTTGGTCAAAACATTGCAGTGACACCGACAGACAAAGCATCAAAGCATCTGATCGTCGATCAAAGTATCGAAGAACTGACAGTTCTTATAACATCGCTTTGGAAAACAAGCGCATCATAAAATGATTAACCATATCTGAAAACCAAAGTTAAGTGAAACTAGAAAGCAGCGGGTCCACCAGGCTTCTTATCCCTCGTGCATCTTAGACCCAATGACCCTTAGATGACCAAGGCCAGCAGATCTGACGGCCCCCAATACTGCCTTAATCTTCCATTGCATTTGCAGCTTGATAACCGTGCGATCCATCCCTCGTAGATCCGACGGTTATCAACAATTTCAGGCTGGCAACTAGCATGTTCTTTATTTTTATTTTTTTCGGACCCGATGAGATTTGTAAGCTGCCAATCTAAACTTTTTCGGGTCCGCTTGAAGACATAACTTTCGAGATGTTTTTCCACCCAAAATCCATAGGATGAAGAGTTCTGAGTTAGCTTCGGTACGCAGCTTTCCAACTAGCTCGCTATTTAACAAGCGTTCCTTCCCTGTGATTGGTCCATTATCTACGGCTTCCATTGGTCTAATTTCATCATTTTTTTCATGTTTTGATAGTTCTTGTCTTCGGCCACCTATTTATGACAGTCATCCCTCAAGTTCCCTGAGGGTGTCGAAGCCCAATCATATTTGTTGCTACTTCTTGAGCAAAGCACTCCTTCATTCGCCAGACGATCTGCCAGTCTGTTAATTGTTCTTCGTACGTGAGCAAACTTGATTGTTCTCAAGGCTCTCAGGTGGGAGTGAATACGTTGATAGACTTGCAATAGGCGCCAATGGTTCGACACTTTTTTTGGAGCTGTGCCGTTGCATATCTTCTTGACCGAATTGATTACCATTTCAAAGTCTGCTTCGATGATGGCATTATGAAATTGGATTCGGTCAAGATTTCTAGGCATTTCTCTAAGGCCATGAGTTCCACCATATTGTTTGTGTCATTCCCCAAGTGACTATGAAAGATGACTTTTATGTCTCCCTGCTCATCTCTTATAACTCTGCCATAACTCGCCCTCCCAGGGTTTCCTTTAGAGGCTCCATCTATATTGAATTTCAAAAATCCTTGAGGGGAGGTTTGCCAGAAGTCCTTACTGGTTGTTGTCTTGCTTACGCTCTTTCTTATGCCCTGGGGGATTAGCGAAAGTAGACCTAAATGCTTTAGAATGTGAGCATCCTAGTCTAGAGGCCGGTTCTCGGGAGGTTTCCTTAGAAGGGTACCCACAGTTTCTTTTAGTTGTCTTAAGATCTGTGCAATGATGTTCTGGGATGAGCCAGTTTAGTTCTTGAAGATCCTGTTGTTGCGCTCTTTCCAAACGTCCTAGATTAAAAATCCTAGAACTAGAGTCCAAGCTTTGTTGATTAGTTCATTTTCTGGGAAGTCTTTCCTCCAATTCTTCAAAGTGCCAGTGATACTGAAATTGTCCCTGTCAGTTTCCCTGAAGGTAGAAGCCACCCAATTCCACAAGGTAGAGGTGAATGGGCAGTGGTTGAGTAGGTGTTCCATTGTTTCTTCTTGTTGACCACATAGCTGGCATCTAGATGGGCCTAATAAACCTCTTTTCCGAAGATTGTCCCAGTTCATTATTTTTTTATGTTGCACCAACCACATGAACAACTTGATTTTCATCCAGTGCGGGTTTTGCCAGAGGTCCTTCCATACCTTATTAGGATTTGGGAAGTCAAGCCCTAGGGAAATTCTCTTGGCTTCTTTGAGGTTGAATTTTCCTTCTATGTTTCTACTCCATCTCCGCTGGTCATCCGAAGTTGATGTTAAATATTTCTTTGTTCCAAGACCTCTACAAGAGATTCTGCCTGGGCCTTGAGAGGGGTCTCATCACTATATACCAGTTTATTCCATATTTTCCATTTACCCTTGTTCTCTGCCTAATCCCAGAAGTCACTTACCTTGATTAAACCTTTACTGTCAGTGTCATTTTTGAGATTGGCTAGTTCTTCTTTGAACAGGTTAGGTTCCTACTGCCAGTTGTCCTCCCAAAACCATGCTAGATTTCCATTTTTGATCTCCCAAAAACTATGCTGCTAAAAATGGCTCTGTTCTCCCAAGAATTATTCCAAATGTGGGAGCCTTTGATGTGCCCAGACATTCGAATGTGATCCCTTTCCTACCAATTATTTTCATATTTTTGTTTCCAGATCTTTGCCCAAGGGGTTACCGATTCCTTTAGCCATCTCCACCAAAGTTTTGCCCCCAAAACTTTGCTTATGGTTTCAGGGTCAAGAAGACCCAAACCACCCTAGGTCTTGGGTTTACAGATCTTATACCAAGCTACTAAATCCCATTTCATTTTCTCTTCCCCTTTTCCCCAAAGAAAATCTATTTGAATATTCCTGATGTGTTGCATAACTCCTTTAGGAGCAGGAAGAGTTGAAAACATGAAGATGGGAATAGTTTGCAGGACAACCTTTATAAGCACAAGCCGTCCTGCTAAATTCAAAGACCTGCATGTCCATTTCCGTATCTTGTCCTAAAGTTTATTAGTTACTGGCTCCCACACTTCTTTACTCAAAGGTTTGTCTGTAAGAGGTATTCCTAGATACTTGGAAGGTAGCTGCTCCCTTTGAAAGCCGAGAATTCTGGTGAGGTTTCTCTGAATAGCAATGTCAATATTAAAAAAGAAAATCTTTGATTTGTTAAGGCTTACCTCTATACTAGTGGCCATAGTAAAGTTGTTCAAGATTTGTTTAAAAGCTTTAGCTTCCTTGATAGTGGGTGTACCCTGCAGCATAGTTTCATCCACAAATTGTTGGTGAGTCAAAGCATCCCCATTTGGGGTAAGTTTAAGAACTTGGATTCTTCCATCTGCTTTGGTTGTTTTGATTGCTTTGCCTAGTCCTTCCATCCTGAGTATAAAGAGGAAGGGGAAGAGAGGGTCTCCTTGTCCGAGGCCTCTCGAAGGCCTAAAGGTTCTGGAGGGAGAGCCATTAAGCAGGATTGAAAAACTGGCTGTGGTAACAAGGGCCATCACCCATTTTATCGAGTTTTGGTTGAAGCCATAGGCTTCTAGTACTGTCCTAATGTATGACCAGCTTAGCTTATCATAGGCTTTTGCTAGGTCCAGCTGTATGATCATACCCGCCTGCTTATTGCTCTTCAGTGAGTGAACCACCTCGTGAGCTTGAATGATGTTATCTAGAATTTGCCTTCCTTCCACATAGCCAGTTTGCTCCTCAGACACAAGAGTTGGAAGAAGGGGCTTGAGTCTATTAGCAATTATTTTGGAAATGATTTTGTACACCACATTGCATAAAGCTATGGGTCTGAATCTATCAGGTGTCATGGCTTTTTCCTGCTTTGGAATCAAAGCTATGAAAGAGGCATTAAGCGCCCTTAACACTATTTTGGATCTCCTCGAGTCCTCCACAACATCAAGAATATCTTGTTTAACTATTTCCCAGCAAGCTTTGAAAAAGTCCACATTGAACCCATCCGGGTCGGGAGCTTTCCCATTTTTCATCTCATTGATGACTACCCTGACTTCCTCTTCAGTCACTGGCCTATTAAGATTGTAATTGTCTTCCCTGGTTACAAGCTTTGGAATGTGCTTTGTGAAGTTGTTGATAAATTGAGATCTGTCTAAGAGAGGCTCCTCTGCTATGCTATGGAAATGTTGAACCAGAGCAAATTCCATTTCTTTGTGTGTGCTGAGCTCTTTTCCTTGAGTGTTTATGAGTTTGAAATCCTGTTATGAGACCTATGATCCAAGGTTGATTTGTGAAAAAACTTTGTATTTCTTTCCCCTTCTTTGATCCATTGCACTCTCGACTTCTGTCTCCAGAAGATCTCCTCTTGCTGGCATCTGTCTTCCCATTCCTTCTGAAGAGAGTCAGCTTGCATTTTCCTTTCCTCGGTAAAGCCATCTATGATAATGATTTGATTGATTCCTTGGAGTTTCTGTTCAACTTCTCTTTTGGCTTTGAAGATATTTCCAAACTCATTTTTGTTCCAATCTTTAAGCCTGAGTTTGATGTGTTTCAGTCTTTGTTGTAGTATGAACATATTAGTGCCTTGAATGTGCATATCTTCCATCCACCATTTTTCAATATTGCTGATAAAGTCAGGGTGAGTGATCCAGACATTTTCAAACCTAAAAGGTCTGTTTCTCGTAGTACCTATAAAAGATGCATCAAGTTGAACAGACCAGTGATCCGAGCCTCCATAAGGAAGGATTAAAGCTGACAAGTTAGGGCCTGTGAGAAGGAGGTTCTTTGAGATTAAGAATCTGTCTAGTCCGGCGGCAACTTAAGAAGCCCCTCCCCTCTTATTGTTCCAAGTGAAAATCGCATTTTCTGTTTCCGTGTCCACTAGCCTCATGTTGTTTAGGAACGTTTGGAAGGCAAAAGAGTCTCTGCCTAGAGTTCTGGTTCCGCCTTTTTTTTCTGTGAGAGATATAATCATATTAAAGTCCCCTCCCAGAATCCATGGCATAACAAGATGTCTCTCTCTCAGCTCCTCCAGTGAGGTGATAAGCCTGAGTTTGTCTTCAAGTTTTTGAGGACCATAGACATTTGTGATCATATAGAGTTCCTTATCACCCAAAGGTTGGATCACCAATGAAAGGTAGTTCCTGGATGCTTCAGCATCTAGGATTCCAAGTTTTTGGGGATTCCAAAGTGTGAGAATCCCTCCTGCTGTGTTGTCTGCTTTAACTTCAAGATACTCATACTTGATGAGCCATTTGCTATGTATCTCTCTAATTTTATCTATCGAACATTTTGTTTCCTAGATAAACACCATATCTGGTTTTTCTTCTTTTATTCTATTGCTGAGATTTCTTTGTTTCCTTTTACTTCCCAGACCCCTAATGTTCTAGGTCGTTAGCTTCATTAAGAAAGATTTGTAAATGAGTAACTGGTAAGATCTCTCATCTTACCTGAGTTAATCATGAGTTTCCCACACTCTGTCAGCAACTCATTATGTCTTTTCCTTCCTCTTTTCCTGCTTGGGTTCTTGGAAGAGTGTCCCGATGTTTCCCCCATCGTTTTTACCCCTCTATTTCCTGGCTATCATGGTTTATTTTGACTCCAAAACCCTTTTCTTGAGATCTCCAGAGGTATAGTTATTGTACTCTGTCAAACTCCTCTTGTGGTAGAGAATCAACTCCTTTGGTAGTTCCCTGTTCCAGGAACTTTTCTAGATCTAGTTTCTCCCTTTCAAGAATCTCCTGCAGTTCCTGTTCCTCCGTTCCAACCTCACTTGGGGTCATCTCATGGTCTTTGTCAAGATCCCTTGTGCTTGTTAGATCCTCCTTTAGTTTGGTGTGCTCAGGTATATCCTCCATACTAGTATCTCTTTCCTTCTCTGCAGGATTATCTTCCGGTTCTTGGTTTGTCCCATTGTTCCTGCCTTCTTCTTCTAAAATCTTGAAACTGTTATGACTCAGTTGCTTATCCTCGTGAGTTTTCTTTTGATACTTTTTTCCTCCTTTCCCTTTACCTCCCACCTTGGTAAAGCCTTCAGGATCTTTGCCTGTGTTGGCTTTCATATTGTCCTCCAGTTTTCTTAATGGGCAGTCTCTGTAGAGGTGCCCGTGTTCATGGCATTTATGGCATCTGAATGGTATATGTTCATAGTCCACCATCTGCACCCATTCTTCATCGTATACTTCTAGAATGATTTCGTCCGGAAGAGCTCCAAATAGGTCCATTTCTACACATATTCGGGCGAAGGAGGTGTATTTTCCTCGCAGGGTCGTATGTAATATTTTTATGAAATGTCCTAATTTATTGCCTATAGATTTTAGAGATTCTGGTAGCCAATAATCTAAAGGTAGGGAATAAAGTCTTATCCATACCGGTACTGAAGTGAATGTTTCTCGTTTCGGGACAAAATTCATCACCCATGGTCGCATGTAGAGGCCCGCAGCAGCGTAAAAATAGGGTCCTCCTTCGAACACTTTGTCTTTGTCCTCTAAGCTCGTGAATGCCACTGTGAAGAAACCCTTCGACCCAAGGTGAAGGGTTATTTGCCCCTTCGGTTTCCAGTGGTTTATTATCCATGCATTCAAAGCTTTCTCCGTTGGCCATATTCCCACAAATTTGCATATAATTGTGTATGCCACCATGTGCTCCCTGTGCTCCTATAGCGCTGGATCACTTAAAACAACCCGGGGTGTAATGGTTGACTTGGGTTTACAGAGTCCTAACGCACTGTTGTGCGCCGCTTTCTGACTGCCTTCTCCGATCCTCTTCTTCCTTCTAACTTCCTCATGATTCTATTCTTGTTCCCGGGCTTTGATGTTTTCCAGTTTTTCTATGCTATTATCCTCAGTTGCTGCCTCCATTGGTTTCTTGAAGCCATTCAAACCAGTTTCCTTGCTTCTATTCGTAGCTACATGATTGTAGGAGGGAGTGGAACTCCCTCCTCCTCGTCCCGCCATGGTTTCCAGTGGTAAAACTTTGTCACAAACCCTGGTTTAGCTTGCTCCGTCATTCCCGCTCTTCCGTCCTAATTTCACTTCGGCACTGTTTGAAGTGTTAACTCAACAAGTACCAAGTTATATTCGAATATGTGGATTTCAATAAATCCCTTTCATTAAAAGAGTTATACCTATAGAGATTCAGATTTCTAAATATTCAAAGGACCCCATTTAATCACTTAAATGGAAAATCTATATCTAGATATCCAAATTCTTGGATATTCAAGATTCGCTTATCCAAGAGCATTCATAAATTAATTTGAATAAAAGTGCCATATCCAAATATCTAGTTTTTCAAATATCCATAATCTACTTATATGGAATTTCCAAAATGAAATTTCTATTAAATAGTCGAATCTCCAGATTATCAAATTATCTACCTCCAAAGACACACATCATCTACCATAATGGACATTCCTAATCTCACTCAAAGGTGTCAGGTTTGAGTCCTAGGAACCAACCTCCACAAAGGTAGGATGTTTAGGGCATATTAAGTTAAACAAAAATGGGCCAATCTGTCCAAGTAGATGGCCGAAAACAAGCCCTGAGTGAAGGGTAAGTAGTTGAAACTTAGGAAATTTATATTTGTTAGTTGTGGAAGAGGCCAGGGAGGAGATTGTGGTGAGGGTAAGCTATAGAAATTAAAAAAAATTGTGTTTTGTAGCTATGGAGGAGGCAAGGGAGGAGATTGTAGTGAGGGCATCAATACTTGTCATATGGGAAAGATTGTAGGGTTCCCTACCCTATGCTAGGGTGGTTCAAACATTATGCCTCGATATCCTTGGATGTTCAATTTGGATATCTGTTTTCTTGGTGAGAGCCATTCGTGGCTTTGTATGGGTAGCATTTCGATGAGTGGCCATATTATCAGTTTTTTAGGATGAGAGAGACATTTTCCATTTCTCGTCTTTATGAATTTTTATTATAATGTCCAAGGGTCATAGCCAATGTGTAAAGGACGGAATTAAATTCATATTCAGGTTAAATTTTTACTGTGATTTTGTTGGTTTGGTCTGAAGAAGAAGCTATTGATCAAACCCCTTCTTTAGATAATCTTTATGATAAACTATCCACTTTTCTAATTTAATCTCATCTAATTATCCATTAAATGGCCTAAATTTTGAAAGCATTGTTGGCAAAAAACCTATCTAAATATTAACATACAATGAATATCTAAACAGGCTTTGTCAATAAATATGTATGATGTGGAGCCAACCTAGATTCTCTCCTATTTTTCCATGGAGATTCATACTTTTTAAATAGACTTCATTACAAACCACATGTCCAAAAAACCATGTCTCATGTCCATGTGACATTTTTTCATTAATCAATTTATTTAAAAATATAGAAAAATCATAACTATTTTTAAGCTAAATTTCAATCATTACTTGTGTTTACTATAAAAAATATATTTTAAAATATCAAGTATAAGTTAAATATATACCATCAACTTATTAATTAATAATAATTAAATTAACATAGATCCATCTTAACTTTTGATCTATCAAGTGCCTAGAGCGCCTAGAGTGATCAAATCTCTCAAGGTGCAAACCTCTTTTTTTTAGTGCAAAACTTAAGGAAAGGGTTACGCCTAGAGAAATTTAATCCCTTTAAAGACTTAATAAATCTAGAATTATAATAGATATGGATTGGTGTAAAAAAAAATGGCAAATACATTTATTTAACTTTGCCAAATCAATGATGATAATAACATCAAATCCATAAGACATTTTCAAAAATGCCAATCAAGATGCATAAAACCAACCTAGATCCATCTTAACCCCGGATCTATCAAGCGTTGAAAGGGATCCAATCTATTGAGGTGCAAACCTCTTTTTTGAGTGCAAAACTTGAGGAAAGGTTTGCACCTTGAGATATTTGATCCATCTCGGTGCTTGATAGATCCAAGGTTATGATGGATTTAGTTTGGTTATATAATATTATATAATATCTATATTTGTATCTATGTGTCTCTTTCTTATTCGCTCTCTTTATGTCACCCCCAAAAGATACACATTCTCTCTCTCTCTACATCACTTCCTTGCCACTCTCTCTCTCTCTCTCCACCATTCTCCCTCTATGTATTTTTTCCTTCCCTCTCTTTCCCCCTCCAACTCCATCTCTCTCTCCTTCTCTCTCTTGAGTTCTCTCTCTCTCCCTTCCTCTCTCTCTCTTTCTCTTCCACCTTCCTCTGTCTCTTCCCTCCAAATTTTTCACTATCGCCCTCCCTCTCGCCTTCTCTCTCTCCCCTCCATATTTGTGCCTCTCTCTCTCTCTCTCTTACCCTTCTCTCCCTATATACCTCCCCTCATCTCCACTCTCCCTCACACTCTCTCCATTTCTCCCATGTTATGCCCTCTCTCTTCCCACCTCTGTCTCTTTATGTATTTTTTTCTTTCCTCCCCCCCTATATCTCTCTCTCTCTTCCTTCCTTTCTCTCCCACCTCCCTCTTTCCATATTCCCCCATCTCTCTCTCTCTCTCTCTCCCCCACCCCCTCTCTCCCTCTTCCTCCATCACTCTTTCTCTTTCTCTCCACCCTCTAACTTTGTCACTATCCACCTCCCTCAGACCCCTGCCCCTTAAATTTGATCCCATTGTATTGTGTTTCAGAAAGTATATAAATTAAAAAAACTAATTGGTTGCAAAATATTAAACCTATATTTTGGATCAATCAAATTAAAGAGAATATAATAATGAAAAACTTTAAAAAATCATGCATTATCTTTCCTCTATTATTGTTAGTCACTTTTCTTGCTCTCATCGCTTGGATCCTTCGTTAAGATGGATCTATGTTGGTTCTTAATATTACTATTTATATTATATACATTTCACAAATTTAAATATAAAAAAGTATTCTAATTTTAAATTCTATTAAAATCTTAATTTAATTTCTACGAGGATATTTTTAGTAGTCCTTAAAGGGTTTAGATATTTCTCGAAAGTAATTATAATCATTATCTTTTTACCTTCAATTAAAAAAATGTTATTGGCCCAAGGTATTGTAACAAAGCTTATTTACAGGTTAATAATATCCATGGTAAAGTGGGGGTGAATATTCATGGCTAAGAATTGTGTCATATTTTTATAAAATATTTTGATTGTGAAATAAGTTATGATTTTTTGGCATGTGGCATTGATAAACCATGGTATTAGCCCATGGTATTGCAACAAAGCCTATTCACAAGTACATAATATCAATGGCAAAATGAGGGTGAATATCCATGGTTAAGAATCTTGTCATATTGTTATAAAATATTTTGATTGTGAAATAAGTTATGTTTTTTGGGCATGTGATATTGATAATCCATGGTATTGTAATAAAACCTATTTACAAATTAATAATATCCATGGTAAAGTGGGGGTGAATATCTATGATTAATAATATTTTCATATTGTTATAAAAAAATAATTGATTGTGAAATAAATTATGTTTTTTGGGCATGTGGTATTGATAACCCATGGTATTGCCCTATTGTATGTAATAAAACCTAGTTTTTACAAGTTAATTAAGTCGTAAAGCGTTTCCCTATGAGAAACACTTTCCTCTGGCCCCACTTGTCATCTTTGTGTGTCATTAGATTAAATGTTAGATGATTAAAAAAATTTGGTCATTTGATCGTAAAGCAGTTGGGAAAAAAAAATATTTAACCTAACCCCTTATATTAAGGTTCACATGCATGCAAAAGGGGGACCACCCACTTCCCTCGGGGATGACGTTGGTTGAATTGCAACCTGTTCTCTTCGATGCGAGCTCTGCTAAGTGAATTCAGCTCTTGAGCTATGTCTGTCGCTGCTTCGCTCCCAAACCCAGTGAATTCAACTCTTGAGTAGTGCCTGCAGCTGCTTCGCTCACACTTAGTGAGTACCACAACTTTCAAATTTAATTATGTTTATGGAAATTTGTTTATAACTCAGGAAATCGAAGTTAACTCCCTTTTCTATTCTTAAAGAACCCTGTGTTAAGCTCCATTATTTTTTGCACAATTGCTGCCTACAATTATGGAATTTAAACTGCAGTCTTTCCTTAACTTATGGAAACCAACTGCAGTAGTTTCCTTAAGTTAAGGAAATCAACTGCAGTTAATAAATTTATTGTTGGGAGCTACTGAAGTGGTCCATTACTCCCATCTGGAGTTCTCTGCCTTGATCTGTGGGACATTTGACACATAGCTATCAGAAGCTTGATGGAAGCTTGGCTATCAATTCATCTGTTTGGTCCCCAAGCTTGCATCTCAATCCCCTTCAGTTTTTTACACCATCTAGCTGAGATAGTAGAGCTTGGAAGTGCCTTCTGAATTTTTGTATTCTTTTCTTTTTGCTTGGATTGAAGCTGGAGTGCTGAAGAAGAAGCAAGTGGATTGTGGCCTGCATCAAAACATCACCAATGGCTGGAGGTAATTCTTATTCCTGGGCATTAAGTTTTTAAAACGATTCTTTCAGTTATTCCGCATATAGAATCGCTGTTTGAATTATCTAACATTTGGTATCAGAGCCCTTTTACCTCTGCCTTGCTGTGTGTTGGCCAAGAAACGAATTTCGATCCACCGTTTCGTTCCATAATTTATTTCTTTTTGCGCAAACCGTGGGTCGAATACATGACCTGTGTGTAGTTGGCCATAGCACCTTAGTTCTGACATACGCATTTGATTGTGTTTATATGCATGCATTTGATCACTCAAGGAAAATAAAGCTTACTATATTATACTCATCTGAATCTCTTGAAAAGGTCAAGAAAGTATTATGTGCATATGCATGTTTGGCCAATGCGTAAAGAGATTTTACCAATCGGCAAATGAAATTTGCGTCAAAACAATTTTCCAGCATCTAAAAGTTACAGGTTCAAAAGTAAATGCCGATTGTGACGCCGTATCTGTACTGTTTCAATGCCTGTCTTTGTGTTTTATTTTTGAGTTTTTGCTTTTGAATAACACTAGCCGAGGTCTGGAGCTTTCTTCATATCAGTAAGATCAGATATTGGATCTTTCTGTTGATGGGGTCTTTAAGGAGACAAAATACGTTAAATGGCATGTCAGAACAAAGCTTCTCAAATTCCCAAATACAAAAGAAGGAATTAGTCATGACTCATAAGAGTGTTGCAAAGAGACATACTTTGCAGTTGTTCGTCTTGACATATAATTTCTCAACTATCATATGGCTATGTTAATGGGCATATGGTAATGACAGATTTTAAATAAAGGAAATATGATCTTCATTGTTGGTAAAAATACTGCATTGTGTATATTTCGCATATATAAATGCAATATAAAATAAACGCTAAATAAGATAATCCAAAACATTGAAACAATTTCACTCAAGGATACGCTTTTTATTTTTGTCGAATAATAAAATGTTTTAACATTAGGACTTCACAAGTAGCCATAATGATGTGTAGAGGCTCCCGTAAATTAATGACGGTATTGCAGTCTTGTTCACAAACGAAATTGTGAACAAGAAAGTCAAATAGCTTATCTTTTGAAAGGTTATCTATTATGAAGAAACTACACGGATATTCTAGTTCTGCTACTCGAAGCTTTCTATT